>VDFB02138837.1:0-26706 GCA_007258455.2 Sequoia sempervirens
GTCCCCACTTGTGTGATAAGGGCTCTTTCGATGTTGAGCACTTTGAGGATCAACTAGTCATATGTGGTGATGCATTGCGATTTCAGATGGAAGGACAAGGTCCCTTCAAGATTGACGATGATAGTACAAATTTGTTGTTCTTCTGGCATAGTCCACTTGCTCCTATTGGACTTGGATCGCCATTGTTGTAAGAAGGATGCAAATTTTTCCCCCTTGGCTTGTTTGAGAACGAATAGTTCTTCTAAACTCATGTCCATGCCTATTTTGAATGAATAGTTCTATATGAGCAAGTCCACAATTTCTTAGAACTTTTTGATTCCAGGAGGAAGGTGAGAGAACCACTCCATTGCTGGTCCAACCAAACTTTGAGGGATTAGTTGATATGCTAGGTCCTTGGGAGACCACGTTTTAGGGTGTTATGGATGGGGTAATGATTGATTGTGTTTCTTTGGTTGATGCCACTTGTTGTTGTGATATCAGCAGTATGTTAAGAGGATTTGGTATGTTGACTTGATTCAAGATCGGGGGATTGTTTTGACTTGGTTGATTTTGGATTGGTATGTTAGGTAAAGGGGGTTTCCCTAAACCAATGATTGATGTGGATGTTGATGTTAGAGGAGGTAATGGTGGGAAGATTGGTGGTATGTTTCCTTGAGAAAGTGATGATGCATCAAAGATTCCCCCTTGTCCTTGTGATATCATGGGGAGAGAGACTTGAGTATCAAGAGAATATGTCGGTGATGCGGAAAAGGTGGATGGATTGTTGGTGTCATGGAAAATGAGTGGAATGTACGTATGTTTTGGGTGTTGCAGGATGATGTTTGGTAGACCCAAGATGGTGTTTGTGTCTAAGTCTTGATTTTTCACAAGGGGATGTTTTTCAAGAGTGTGAAGCGATGAAATTTTGTTGGTAACCATACGTTGAATTGGGGCATGAGATGATGTTGGTTGTATGATGGATTGGATGACGTTTTGGAAGGATGTTGTGAATGATACCTGCGACATATTCTCACAAGGATTTTCCACAATAGTACTCACATCATAATCAAAAGGGAGTTTAGCCCCTTCCTTTTCTAATGCTAACATGTATTGTGAAGGATTGAGTCTCATCATTGCATTGACAATCTTGTGGTTCTCAGGATTTTGGACAAACTCCATTATCTCATCTTGGGACATTCCTTGATAATTGTTGGTGACATCCATGACTTGGCAAACTCCTTCTTGAGGATTTTGAGATATTTGAGGAGGAACAAGTGGAAGGTCGATGGATATCCTAGGGTTGAATTCTATTTCAATTTGAATCAAATCACTCGAAGTGGATGTTTCTTTGTTTAGTTCCTTGTTCTTCTTGTGTTGAGATCTAGTTTGGACCATAAAATAAGGATCAAAATTCAGGAATATGGGAGGTAAACCTCTAACTTCTTTGGTTGGTCTAAACTTTAGGTACAAAAGAGAAAATATAGGATGTTAAGGATCAAGTGCTGGTGATGAGATAAATGAAAGATGGATGATGTGAATGATTGAACTTTTAAGAAACCTTGGAGGGATACTAGACTTTAGGGATTTTTGGATTTGCTGACTTTGGATTTGATTTTGATTTTGATTTTGATTTTGGATAATGAACTTATAAACTCCAAGATGTTGGATGCTATCTTGGAATAAACTTGTCCACAAGGTGATAATTTAACTAAGTTTATGAAGAAAGATGCATCCACACACACTCAACCAAACAAAGGTGATTTTGATTTTGAGGATTTCACCAAAATCCTAGCATGAAGGATTTTTCCAAGATCTAAGAGTTGTTTGTGAGATGGGATTTGATTGATGTTTTGGGGATGGATGAAAGTGTTGATTTTAATCCTAAATAAACCTAGAGAGACTTTTGTTTACAAGACCTCGGTATTGAAGAACATGCTATACTTCTAAGAAGTTTTAAACCCTACTAAGTGAAATACTCAAAACGTTGAAAAAGACTTGGACTTTGATAATAATAGAACAAATACAAATTTGGATTGTCCTTTGAAGCAAACTTGTAAAAGTTATTGACCAATCTCTCTCTAAATTCATAAAGCATAGACTGATGTTTCTTGAGATTTCTTGGACTAAGACGTTTGTGACGATTGATGGAATTTGGTTTTAGTACTTTGATCTTGTGGGAAATCATTTGAGAAAACACATGTGTGGGTTTCAATTTGTCTTTTATCTTTTCTTAATGGATTCTTTTTACCACAAACACTTTCTTGCTTTAGCTTTTTAAACTAAATGTCTATGTCTCAATTTCTTTTCATCCCACAAGGTCCATTATGTGGAAATCAAGAGAATCAAGGAAATAGTTCCCTAATGTTGACTTTAGAGAGAGAAAATTGAGATATAGGCCCAAATATTTAGAAGCCTTCTAAGGATAGAATCCTTAGGGACAAGTAGTAATACTTGGACTTTTCAAAGGTATTTTTCTTTCTAAAGGGTTTGAAATTTGATGACCTTGTTGAATGTTTTCAAGATTTTGGATCCAAGAAATGTGTTTAACTGACTCAAAGATTGCACAACCCTAGGATATAAATGGCTATATTTGTTGAATTCCCACTTGGATTTCTCCAGCTGCGCTTATTCAGAGTGGATGATTAGAAGCTTGGTCCCACACCAATTCCCCTCCATGACACTCACTTCTATGGGTCAGCCAAGTTTCAAGTTCTCATGAATCTCCCATAACAAACTTTTCATCTCTACTTAGAACCACAAGTGTGTGGGACAGATTCAGAACGACCGTTCTTTAACCAACAAATATTAGGAATTTTGGCTTCTATACAAATTATTGGTTCTTAGTCAGGGTAATTGGGGACATGGAACCTTGTGAACATCCAACAAGCTACTAAAGGCTTTAATCAATCCTACTAGGAGCTCTTATACTTGTTATAGTAGTACCCCGTTCTGAAAAACACTGTACGGCTAAGGCCTACATACCATGAGAACTTGACAGTTTAGTCTCATCCATTTATCTACTGGCTCGAGTGAAAAAAAAGTTGGAGTCACCTTCGAATTGTTCTTAGGCATACCCCTCTAAAGGTGAACAATAACAAGTAAGTACATTCGTAGTTCAATCAATCTTTGTTTGCGTGAACAAAGAGAGAACACACACAATACCTTTTCTCACACTAGCAAGATTTGTTCAATTTTAAAAACCCAAATTTGAAATGTGGAGGAAATCTTTTAGACAACCTAATGTCACTAAAATGGTTTTGATTCTCAAGATCATCATGAAGCACAAGAGAAGTGCATATGAATTCGAATGACAAGAGTTTGTAAAGAAGATTACAAAACAAAGCAAACACAAGTTCTTTTTAAATCCTCAAAAGTAGCACAATGAATTCTTTTTAAAGCATTGAAATTTGAGTGTGAAGTTGATTGTTCAATTTTAGACCAAATCAAAATTCTAGTAAGTGTTTAAGGTTCAATTTTAACCAACTTGAAAAAACTTGAATTGATGGTTAATTTTAAACCCAAAACTGAAGTGAGTTGCCCTAAAACAAAAAACAAAAGTAAGAAAATGAAAGCCCTAGGCTATTACAATAAGCATTTAAAAATGCTTTGTCAATTTCAAGTTCAATGCTCAAGGTCCACTTTTCCAACTCAAAAATTCTTCAAAGATTGCTTCCAATACTTCCATGTTGCAAGTTTCTTGTGCAAATGAAATCCCTTATGCAAACCCCCTGCAAACAGTACAAAGTTGTTAGAAATAAGGAATCAATGAAAGCAATGCATTATAAAAAAAAAATACTTCTATCATGCAAGAATAAACAATGGTCACATCACTAAAGTTAATCAACACATGATGAACCTTAAAAAATTACAATGCCCAATGAAAATTGAAGGTAAAATTGAGTCAACACACCAACCAAGTGAGTGTCAGAATTTCATGCAAGAGTGTTAAATTCTAGATCTACATTTATTGGATGTAAGAACATTAATTGTATTTATCCCATAGAAAGTATTTCCATAGTAATAATAAAATTCACATAAATAATTTTCAAAGGAGAAGACAAACACCCCTCACCAAACTCGTGGATTGAAGTAAATGGTCTTTTTGAAAACTATTATTTCTGAGCGGGAGGAAAATGAGATTCACAAGGATCAACAACTAGTTAATTTAAAATCAACCAGCTGCCTACATCCCTTTAATGGATCAAATTGGTGAAATAACTATTTGTCTGGGTATAGCAATATCTCTGCAAGATAGGTAGTAAAGGGTGATATGATTGCAAGTAAGACTTAAGCATACTCCTTACTGGCCGATAAGATAAAAGGAAAGCATTTTTATCAAGGACAAAATACATAAAATATTAAGGTAGGTAGCATCAGTATTAAATAGAAAGAGCCCGCCTCAAGAGTGATTAACATTTAAAGTTTTAATGAACAATATTTATGACTTTCAATTATAGATCAATGTGCGCTAATCAATGTCAATAAATGGTGCAACAATCGATAGTAGTTTTTAAAAAACACATGTGCAACTATATGTCAGATTTCCCAGCATATCTAAGACAGGGCACATGATGCTTGCAGTGTGTTTAAATAGAGACTAAAGAATTTATTGCAACAACCAATTTGCACTTTAACATAAATTTCCACCACACAAGTAAAGCCGAATGAAGGCTTTTCAAAATTCACATAAATGAGCACACCTTCTTGACAAGGATGCCTATCAATCAATCATTGTTATCAATGTGTACCAAAGACTTTACTTTACGTGTGTAATAAAGAAATCTGATAAATACCAAAATTTACAGGGGATGCCACATGAGAAAGCTCGTTTCTAGAGGCAAGAGAAACACATGAAGAATGAGACCACATGTTATGACTGTCTAAGCTCTATTGACACTACCATAAACCTCATCAAATTCGATCTACCTACAAACACAGATAACAAAGAGGCTAGAATGTTGATGTACTTTTTCTTTAACTATAGAGAAGTGGCCTTAATAAAAATTGATATATGAGGCTTTCTCAGCTATGCAAACCCACTTGTTAAACATTTCTTGTTTTCTGAAGTTTAATAGAACACGGTAAGGTTGCTTGTAGAAAACCATACTCATTCAATGTTTCAACCTTCCATACGGTGTTGTTTCTAAATAGTAAAGAGTTCTATATTTTTATGGGAGCTAACAATTGCGATAAAAATCCATTCCTCTTGCATAGGACTGAACACAGAAAAAAAAAAGAGTGTTGGGAGTGGCGAGAGGAATAATTTAAGAACAAGAGAGTATCACTCTAGAAAATTTTAAGCAAATTCAATCATTTGTTTTAAAAAACAGAACCAATAGCCATTACCAACATCCTCCTTACGGCCTGATGCAATGCACTATTTGCAAGACATGTGCACAAAACGTATTTAAGGAAAGACTTCAGATATTTTCAAACAAATTCAATGACAATTTTAAAGTTGACTTCCACAATCTTTACCAGCATCCTCTCGGCCTTTATGTGAATCAATGGGAGCATAGTGAAGGAAAGCGAACTGTTAAGGAGAATTCCTCAATGGGATGTCGTCTCATGAAATGCATTGATTGTAGGGTTGGTATCAAAATGGATTCACTGGAAAAGATAAAAAAATTTCAAACAGATAGCAACAGTAGGAAAAAAGCCAGATTTCACAACATTTCCCAATGTCTACTCTGCCTACGCCAAAGTGGGAACTTTTGGAATAGGGTATGGACGTCCAGCGAAGCATAAAATGCATAGAAGATTTGGAAAATTTCCAAGGTATCATGGAAAATTTAAAATGTACAGAATCATATCAACTGACAAAAGGAATTATGATTGCATACACCAAGCTACAAATTTCCAACTCCATAAAATTGAACATTAACGTGCAAAAGAATAACATCAATTATAACATTTTACTACACATGCATAGTGCCATAACCTATATCCTTGGTTGACTTCACATCAATAGATGATATTTAGAAACAATGAAACCTAAACTAGATTTAGAAATGTCAGTAACATATGAAAGAAAGATGTGGTTGTGGGTTCATGGCCCTCCTTCTAGCGCCATTTTGTAGATGTAAAATCTGCAAATGCTTAAAACTTGACATCTATTAGCATGTTTAGTCAATTAAAGCAAAAAAATAAAAAATCTCTATCAAATACTTAATCATACATTAAATATGCAACCAAAGAAACAAGAAAAGCTAAATAAAAGCATATGAAAACATGAATCATACCTATCCCATAGTGGAAGTGGTGCTCCTTTGAATTGAAAAGGATGCCCTTCCCACCTCCTTGATAAGCTAAATGATAATGAAAATGCCTTGAAAATGTCATAAAATGCAAGATGATGAATATTTCTATACTGCAAATACTCAGATTGTGGATGTTCTTGTGGATGATTGTGACCTTTTATTTATAGATTGAAGGGTTGAAGAATGGAGAGATGGGAGGAATGTGGGACTAAAGAAGAGCCAATGATATTGTGACACTTGTCACATGGCTAGTGGAGGAAGGTGGAGCACATTTTGGAGAATGTGCATGGTTAATGCATGTAGTTGAGGATTTGAGAGGTGTAAGAGAGATTAATACACTTGTAAGAGGCATTAAATGAATATGGTTGAGATGTTTTGGAGGGAAATGGTTTGGGCAAGAAAGTCAAATAAGTGAAGTAAATGAAGGAATATTCCTTGGGAATATGCCTTGTGAGGGAAAATAAGGTATTTAGTTAATTAAAAATAATAATTTTCATGTGCAACTAGGGTAGTTGACCATGGGTTTGCTTTGAACAAGGTTGAGTCAAAAGCTAGAGAAATGAGGGATTAGTATTAGGAGTTAATTAATTTAGGATTAATTAATTTGGATGAAATTAGCTAATTTATGACATTTAATTTAAATGTTTGGGTTTATTTAAATCAAATGAGAGGATGTTAGAGCATTAGGATTTTAATAAAATATATTGATTTATTTAATTAAAAGAGATGACATTAGTTAGTAGAAAGTGAATTAATCAAATGAACTTAGTTACTTGATTAATAGAATAATTTGATGATATTTGATCGAAATCAGATGCATAATGTTGTAATTATTTGAGTGTCTACACAAATAATGTATCATATATTTAAAATTACAATTGAAAGCCTAATTTATCTTTCTTTGCTAGGGATTTCAAAACCTCAAGATGACTTGGAAACTTAGAACCAAGTTCCAAGGTGCCAAATTTTCCCAAGCTACCTACACCCCATACTTCCCTTTTCTTCCCAAAATTTTTAATCCTAAGAGTAATTAGAACCTTGGAACCAATTCCCAAGGTTTGAAGTCTCCCCAAACTCTCAAATACCAATTTATAGGTTTCAAGTCACGCTAAAGTCTTAAAGCCTAACCCCTGGGTTGGGTTTCAAACTCCCCACGTACTCAAAGCTGATTCCAAGGTTCCAAGACCCCTTAAAGTCCTAAAGATTGACCCAAAGGTTTGATGTCCCTTGAAGTCCTAATCCATAATCTAGATTCTTTCCCTAATCCACTATCTTGGTGTCAAGGGCCCATGTCCTCATTCCCTCTTACTATACTATCATCTTAGATATTATTAATTCTTAAGATGATTGTAGATCGAGGGAGGATACCTCCCCATGGCCCTACATATAAATGTGGATATTATCAGGTGGATTTCATGTACTAGATCATAGAAATTATGGTATGACAATATAGGAAATCTCTTGTGGCACCTAAAAATTATAGATATATTCCCTAGGTGATGCATATGAGATTGAGAGTTCTTATCAAACTACCCAATCTTGCAATCTTAACATGTCATCCAATCCATACTAACATATAAATGAAAAAGAATATGAAACATATATTTATTTCAATGTTCATACACATTCATACATGAAAATTCCTCAAAATTAACTACATATATGGAGGATTCAATATTGAATAAAATTCAAAAAAACTTACAAGCTTTTCTAAACACATCTTGTCTAAGATTTTTCAAATCCTCATGTGTTCAAACCTTCTTGGCTTCACTCATCTTCTACAACATGATTTTTCTCTTCATTATGCAGCTCTCATGGTTGCCTTGAACACCTACAACACACTTGGAAAATCCTTTTTCTCTTATTCTATTCCTCCTCTTCACAAGCTATTTTTTTGCACTCTTTCTTATGCAACTCTCAAGAGCAACCTACAATTTCTTTCTCCAACCTTGCTTCTATTGATTGTTTCCTTTCTACACCATTAAAGGATATATTTTATATATTATTACACCTCTTACAAGAACCAAAAAAGGGCACCCAAATCTTCCTTTTCATTTCCCTCAACTTGACCTCTGAAATTTCTTCACAAAGAATGAAATAAAGACATAGTTTTGCTTCCAAAATGTGTTGTTAATGTTTCTTCGCCATATCAAATGCCTTACTTTTGTAGATTCATTTCAAAAATGAATAAAATATAAAACCAAGTTATGCTCTTTTGTAATTGAAGATTCATTTATTATTTTTTCAAAAATCACTATCTTTTCCCTCCATTTTAAGCACCCAATAAGACAAGAATGAAATGTCAAAGATCACTTGCCATATGAAAAATTTTATAGGATTTTTTTTTTGTTAAAATGAATATTAATTATTATTTTCAAGTTCCCTCTAACATGCAAATGGACCCCTTAAACCCTTCAAGCCTTGAAAATATAATAATTTTAAAATCACATTAAACACACTGTTTGCCTCTAATTTTTAAAATAAAAATCAAAGTATTGGTAAATGAAGAATTTATCCTTCAAACACTCAAAAATATTCCCTTGAGGTTCAAAACCACACAAAAATACAAAAAACAAACATGAAAAGAAAATAAATATTTTTTGGCATTGATGCAGGACCGCTTGTAGACACAGATGCTCTTGCATAAGACACATTGGGTAAGAATATTTTTAGCATGGGACCATAAAAAAGCTAAGTAGTATAACTACCCTTTCAAGTTGTGAACAACTCATAGCATAATCCAATGTTGAGACATGTACTATGCTGATTTTTTTCTTCCATCTTCTTTTCGAGCACCTTTTTGAAATATTTGTCATTCTCTTCCAACAACTTTGCATCCTCTTATTTTTTTCTCTTTTGGACTCATTTCCACTATCAATCATCCTCCTCTTCAAAATTATTTCCTCACTTCTCTCTTCCTTTCTTGGATACAATGCACCATTATCTAACCTCCTCCACCAAACAATCCCTCTACTCTTCCCCTCTTTCATGGGTTTTGACCCACCAAAAAGTAACCACCTCCACCAAGTTTCACTTGCAACATCCTCTACAACTTCTACATTCAAATATTTACTATCCATGCATCAATTTGCAACTACATCTAATTTCATATTCATAAATAAATTAAAATCTAAATTTACCTCATTCTCATTCACTATCCCAAAATTATTTTCTTTGTCCTTCGCTACAACATCCTCACACTCCAACATTGCAACTTCAATTTCCAAAATTGCATATTCATTCTTCTTATTTTCAAAAACCTCTTCTATATTCTTCTCATCACTTCTCACATATTTTACTTCCTTAATCACTGCTGCATACTAAAATGATGAAAATGTGGGATGGATGCTATCATATGGCTTAGGACATAGAGCACACCCACTTTTCATATTTCATTCAAGGGTAACCCTAAATATTTCAATGTAAAAGAGAAAGAAATCTTGTAATAGGGTTGTCCTAGGGTTGAATGAAAACTGATAAGGGGTTCACCACCAAGTAAGAACTTGAAAAGACAATGAAATGCAAGATGCAATGCAAAACCATTATTGAATGCAAAGTAACACTAAATGACCTAGAAAAGTAAATGAAATGAAATAGAAAGCTACAGAAAGGAAGGTGTGCACCTGGAGATCCAGAGATGGTTGAATGGAGGTCTGGAACACTAGAAATTCTACTTTTATTGCTGACTAGGACTCATTCACCAAGCTGGGTGAATTAGTCTAGATTCTAGAAAATTGTGTAGGAACATGAATCTGCCAAAAGGGTATTTGAATATGCAAAAATCTAAATTTTAACTAGAACTGGGACTCATTCGCCAGAGGTGGAAAATTAGTACATGTGGGATTTACTAGAACTTCAAAGGTTGATCCTTCTCTTCTCATTTTGCTTTGTTTTTCGTGAGTGATTTCTATATCTGAGTCTCTGATTTGCAACCTATAGGGCTTCTCCAAGGTTCTCCAAGGCTTGATGAATACTTTGACAACTTTGAATGATTTGTAACTTTACTCCAATCTCGTTCCTTAGGAAATTTGCAACCTAGAACTGCAAATCACACACAAAGAAGAGGGAAAAATGTTGTGGGGCTAGTGGATAGGGGTTTTGTTTGGTCAAACCCCTTGGTGGTAATTAAACCTTGAAATAGAGTGAAATACGAATACAAAATGATGAATGAATAAGATATGATGTTGCAACTCACCAAACCCTAGAAATGAAAGTGTTGCAATTATGCTTGAGATGGATCTAATGGATGTAAACTTTGACTCTTGAGCACTTTGAATGATTTTGATCTTTGAATGAAACTCTTGCTTGAATCATGAACCCTACATAACAATTGGTAGCACAATAACAAACATGATACATGAAATCTTTGACATGATGATTGATGCTTGAATGCTGCTCTAAAATGCTTGATAATCTACCCTTGAATGCTCTTGTATGCTTGATCTAGAGGATCTTTGTCAAAATTTGAAGTTTCTCATTTGTCTCTAGAATTGACATCACTAGGAAGAGCTCAAAATCCTAACTCTAACATAACTTGAATGGAGTCAAACAAAGTTACGACGCTCGAGTTATGCTTGGTCAAATGTTGGTCAACTTAGGGGCTCAGGCCAAAAAAAGGTCAAAATTCAACATCATCAAAAGTGGTCAAAGTTGACATCAATGTGAAGAGCTCGTCGAGAGCTTTCCAACGATGTTCATTTCACACAAATTAGAGTTTGTATGAAGGAATTATGGGCAGTGAAAGTTTTGGTCAAAATGATGACGTGTCATCACCAAAACTTGACACTTGGCGGGACACATGCCATGTGACGTGGTAGTAGTAGTGAGTTGGCATAAATAAGGATTAAACCATAATTATTATTAGAAGAAAAAAAATTGTATGGTTTAAAATAATAATAATAATAATAATGAGGATTTAGTGGGATTTGATCCCTTAATCTATGCCTTAAAATCCTCTTTCCTTCCCACTCTTCATGAAAAGGAAAATCACTCCATATACATAAATCTTTAAATAAGATTTAATTCTCCTAAATATAATAATCCCTACAAATGAGGATTTGAGTCCTTTTAAAATTTTAGAAGCCCATTACATGATAGTCAAGGAGGCTTAAAATAAATTATTGGCTTTAAAATTATATTGGCATCGGTTGGTTTTGATAAAAGCCGAAAACCGAAATCTCTTATTTTTAAATTTTCACCCAAATATTTAAAATTTGTAATCCTCCAATTTGTTAAAGAGGTTGAAATAAAACCTCTAAGGCTTGAGAATAACATGTTAAAGCGATTTAACAAATTATTGAAGATTTGAGGATTATTTTGAGGGGGGATTATTGTTTTCATATGTACAAAAAAAGGGAGATTATGGGAGATTTGTACTTGTATGGGTAATATTGTAAAATCAATTGGTTAGTAACCAATTGGGGTAATATTGGTGTATAAAAAGGGGTAGAAAGGTAGGATGGAAGCTAAGTGGTGATTTTGGAGAAAAATTCCTTGGAGAAATTTTGCTCAATTTTTGTGCTATTTAGGAGGTTGCTCTTGCACACTTTTAAGGAGGGCTTGTCAAATTTCTTTGTAAACCAAGAAGAGATTATGTTGACATGATGTACTAATTTTTTGGAGAACTAATCAGATCAGTCCACTAATTGGAGAGGGGCCTAGAGAAAGTCATTTTTATGATGAACTCCGTTATCAACTTTGTTTGCATCTCTTTCTCTCTTTCTCTCATTCTATTTTCATCACTTTGTTATTTCCATTATTCTTATTTATGTTCATGTGTTAATTCTATTGAATTAAGTTGGATTTTAAAATTGTAATCATTACACATTCAATGCAATTGTCATAGAACCGTAAAATAGATCAAGTTTGGTATCAAAGCTTTGTGTGACTAGTATTGCAAAATTGGATGCTAACATGATCCAGGAAATAGTGAGGTGAAGGCGAGCTAGAAGAATACAATCCTAAAATTGAGAAATGAAGGACTTTTCCAACAATGGATGAAACTAAAGCTAGGAAAAGTACTAAGCAAGAGCTTGATGATAAGTCTTTTCAGTGAGCCTTTATTGACATGAAGGCTATGGTGGAAGAGCTGTATGCAGAAAAGAAGAAGCATGAAAAAGGGAGGTTCTTCGAAGTGAGAAAATAAAGAAGATCAAAAGGACAAAGGAGGAAAAGATCTAGAAGCTCCATCTCCTCCATCTTCCCCTTCTTCTCCATCTTCCCCTACTTCTTCTTCCTCTTCTACTACTATTAATCCTTTCAAAAGAAAGTCGAAGCCTATTATTAAACTAGATGTAAAATTTGAATTGCCTAAATTGTACTGTGGTGAGTTAAATGCCAAAAAGTTAGATGATTGGATCCAATAGGTAGAAGTGTTGTAGGATTTAAAACCTAACAGAAGATGCTTCTATGATCTAGTTAGCCACTCTCTGGTTGGGAGATACAACTCTCATCTGGTGGGAGAGTAGGACTCGGGAGAAAATTGCTCGTCATGGTAAGGTCAACATGACTTGGATGGAATTTGTTGCTGCCCTTAAGAAATAGTTTTATCTTTTAGGTTATATGCAGTAATTAACAATGAATTAGCAAACCTTTTAGGCAAGGTAAAGAGATGGGTTTATTAGATTTTTAACTGAGTTAGAAAATGGCCTATTGCTTTAAATGTTTGATTGTATACTCAAGATGCACTACTTAAATTACATATGGGTGGTTTGCATTCTTACCTAAGACATACTATTCTAATGTTGAGTCCTAATAGATGCGGATGAAGTGTAGGTCAAGCCACTCATTTTAGAAGTCGAGGGTAAGAACTGCTTTTCCATTGATAATTTTTCAAAAGAAGCCATCTAAGTTTGAGAAGTCTATGGGTAAAGAAAAGACAAAGATAAAGAGAAAGGGAAGACAACTACAGTTAAGAAGGATGGTGATAAGCCCACATGATCCCATTGCAAGAAAGAGGGGCATGATGATTCAAAGTGTTGGAAGCTTCATCCTTAATTAAGGCCAAAAAGATACAAAGGCAATAAAGGAAAGCAAAAGATTACTACAATGATTCAGCAAGATCTTGGATCTGACTCTAAAGATGAAACTTAGATTGTTGCTGCTAGGGTCCAAGGTAAAGGGAAAGGTATAATTCTCTCTTCTGATGCAAATGTTTCTAATTAAAATGCAAGTACAAGTAAAGTATCTACTCCTCCTAAAGCTAATAAACCATAAAATGAATTGTTTCATATTAGAGTTGTAACTAAGCACACTAAGATTGAGCATGCATTGTTTGTCCCGGGTTCTCAATTCAGCAATATCTGAAGAGGTGGTAAAGAAACTCAATCTAGATACAACACCTCATCCAAATCCATATCCACTTGGATGGGTTTGCAATGATGCTCAACTATAGGTAACAAAACAGTGTAAATTGAAATTTGCTATCACTGCAAAATTTGTTGATGAGGTAGAAGATGTTCCTTTGGATATTTGTGTGCTTGTGTTAGGGAGTCCTTATCTGTATGAAAGAAAAGCAATATTTTATAGGGGGGAGAATAAGTATCATCTCTTTAAGGATGGGATAGAATACATTATACGTGCACACAAAGTTAAAATTAATCTTGCACTAGTTAATGCTAGTAAGATGAAAAGGTTGGTCAATTCTAGTAAGAACTTTGTGTTAATGCTTGTAAAACCCAAAGAGGATGAAAAAGCTAAAGCATTTAAAGGGTGTGATCTTAAGCGTAAAACTGAGATGGTCAAAATAGTTTATGCTTATGATGGCTTATTCCCCGAGGGCCAAAGGGTTACTTACTAGAGAGAGAGATACAACATGAAATCTAGTTGCAATAGGATGTACCTATTCCAAAATTGACATGTACGCTGCTCGGTTTTGCATAATGGGAAATCAAAAGCAAGTTTAGGAGTTGGTGGAAAAATGAGTCATCTATCCTAGTACATCTCCTTGTGGTTCTCCAATTGTGTTGGTTCTAAAGAAGGATGGGTCTTGGAGAATGTGCATCGACTATTGAGCCGTAAACAAGATAACGGTAAAGAATAGGTATCCTCTTCCTCAAGTCATGATTTACTTGATCGAATTAAAACATGTATTTATTTCCACTTTGAATTTAGACTTGCATAGCAGATATCATCGAGATAAGAATCCGAAAAAAGATGACATTTGGAAAACTGCATTTAAGACAAAATAGGGACTGTTTGAGTGGTTGGTCATGTCCTTCAGGCTTTGCAATGCACCAACTACATTTATGAGAGTCATGAATGATGTCTTTCTTCCTTTTATTGATGATTTTGTCATAGTCTATTTAGATGATATTCTTGTATTCAGTCAAACTTGGGAAGATCATGTAATTCATGTAAATAAAGTTTTTGATGTATTGAGAAAATAAAAACTCTTTTGCAAAGATGTCTAAATGTGAATTGGCTAAGACATCCTTGGAACTACTTAGGTTATATATAAGTAGGTGGTGGTCAATTGAAAGTAGACCTTGCAAAGGTCGAAGCTATTTTAAAATGGCCTAAGCCACTTGTACAGTCATAGAAGTCAGAAGTTTCTTAGGTGTAGTCTAGTATTGGAGAAAATTCATTGCCAACTTCTCCTACATTGCATCACCATTGCACACATTGACCAGTATGCAAATGATAAAGCACCACACAAAAATGGTTTTTGAGCTTCATGAGACAAGCAAAAATTCGTATGCTTGGAGCTCATGAACAAATAATATGGCTCTACAGGTATGCAAGTTGTGTTATGCAAGGTGGCCATATAACCACAAAAGCAAAATGCTAAATGAGGAATGTTGAAAGGAGTCTTGTTTAGTTCATGCAATGTCTTTAACTTAGGGAACATTGTTCTTAATATCTCAAGAGGACCAATCAAAAGAATAGAAAATTCACAACTTAGGGGATGCATTGTGTTCATCAAGCCACTAAGAGGAATGTAATATGCTAAGAGATCATGCTGTAGAAAGACATCATACCAAATGTAAATCACAAAGTGAGCGCATCATTATAAAGTAAAGAGGCGCACCATGAAAAAGAAAAATGCAAAAGAATAATGCCAATGTAATACTTACTTTAAGGGAAATTGCTAAACCACGATGTTGTGAGCAATTAATTTAAGAAATGAAAATGATAAATGCTAACAATAAGAAGACATGAGAGAGATAATAAGAGAAGCCTATGCCAGATCATGTATTTTCAAATAAAAATACCTAATAATAAGCGAAAAAAAAGAAAAAGAGGGTTGCCCCAAAATGAAAACACAAAGACATAAAAGGGATCTATGGTTGGGGTCCGATTCTTGCTACAATAATATTTTTAATTATCATCATTCTCAAATACACACAGAACTGGAAGAATGACACAAAGAGAGTGAAAACAAAGAAAAACCTTTTGGGTCAACATGGAAGAAACATGAATGTCGCTGATGCCTTGTGTCATCCCCAAAAGGAAAACACAAGACAAATGAAAGAGATAAAGAAAAAGCTTTTGGATCAACATGGAAAAGACATAAATGTCTTGATGCCTTGTGTCATCCCCAAAAGGAAAACACAAGACAAGTGAAAGAGATAAAGAAAAATCTTAATTGGTTACATCTAGATGGATTTATTATACACCAGTATACTAATGCAAGGAAAAAATATCCAATTACATAGAGTGAAAAATATGTTGCACATCATAGAGAATACAAATGAAGTGAGGATTGAGGTATGTTACTTAACCATTTATCTAGGCTATTTCATTAGGTATTCTAATGATGACTTTGAAACTTATCTTAACCTCGAGTTTCTTCCTCTACATCATGATGGCAATTGGAATATGCATTTTTATGGTTCATGTTCAAGGGAAGGAAATGATGCAAGAATTATAATTTTGTCACAAAATGGCATAAGTTGGAAGTTTTCCTTTAGGATGAACTTTGAATAAACCAAAACACAGTTGAGTATGAAGAATTTCTACTTAGCTTGACATGAAATTTAAATATGGGAACAAGTGCTTAAGAGTTCAATTTAAAACTTATTGTACCTTAGGTTAGAGGCACATACAAAACTAAAGAGAAAGGGTTAAGGATAAATAATTTTTTTGTGTGGGATACCATTGAGATGTTTGATGCATTCAAATGGGTGGAAATGGAGGATAATATGACAATTGATGCACTTGTTATCTTAGATTCAAAGTTTGATACTTGACTTCTCCACACTATAGGTATGATTTACAAGCCTAACATTTGTGATAACATCTATAATTGGTAAGTCCATGATGATAACAAGTGGATTTACAAGTTTTTTAATTATACTAATCACTTTAGAAATTTTCTACTTGAGTAACAACCTATGGTCGAAGAAGAGAATGGAAAGGATACCTTCAATGGAAACAAAATCATACATATCAAAATAAGTGTCATTCTAAGAGGTCTTATAGCTCTAGATCAAAATTTTATCATGTTGACTATTATAAAATGAGTAATAAGGTCAAATGAGGAAGATGTTGATGAATTGAACTTGGGGATTGAATTAGCTCCCTAAGGGCCACTTAAGGGCCCTTTTTCGATGATGATCACGCACATACCCATAACAAAAGATTGAACCTGAAAACCCCAACCATTTTCTCCATGGGGGTCAATAGATCCTAAATCAAAGCAGCTCATGTTCCCCGTATAGTTATAAAATATGTTTGCTACTCCATATAGTTGGTTTAGGATATCTGTCCCACTAGATGGATTGTCTATTTCCTTACACATCGATTTCAAATTACATAAATAATGAAAAGAAAGCTCTTTAAAAAATTGAACAATATTTTGCATAGATGTTTTGAACTACTTTGTGATTCATCACAATAATGAGAAAAATTCCATCCTCATCATGATTAGATTTCAAAGGTGAAGTTGATAAAATAATACATCATAGTCTTTGATTTTTAGAAACCAAGACCAGATTTTGAATATACTTCTCCATATGTAAAGTTTGTTTATTTTTCTCTAATATAGACTAATGATGATAAATGGGTATGAAATTTCCTTACTTGTTTCACTAGATAGGCTGAATTTTTTTGAATAAAGATAGTAGGGGTTGGATAATCTATTTCTGCAGCTTCAAAGTAAGCCCCACTCAACCACCCTTCCACACCATTAACGTCACTATCTCTGAACAATTCCAACAAATTTTCTATGAGAGAAGATAAAGAAATATTAGACAATATTGTATAAAGATTCTCTGGTTTTACTTGCAGAGTCTGAATGATTATTTGAGAGATCTTTTGCTGCTTGGATTTGATGACATCTCCTCCAATATCTTCCATGACTTCTTTATAACATTGTAGCAGTTTTCGCTTTCACTCTACCAAAACCCAAAAAACAAAATTTTAAGCCATTTCCATTTCAATCTTAACGTCCTAAGTGCATATGCTTGAAAGTTTTTAAAGCTTTTAAAAAATCCACTTTGTGGATATCTACAATCATTGCATTCCATGAGATAACCTCTCTTTGAGGCATTCTCTCAAATAGCTTACATGCCTTTTCTATGCTTCCACATTTTGCATACATGTTTACCAAAAAAAATAATACATTTTGGAATGTTATTTCTTTCTTGCCATATTCCCAACACATTCAAACTTGATCCATGAAAAACTAAGAACTTAATTATATATGCAACCATTGCATAATAATCACAAGAAAATTCGCATATCATTTCTTTCCAATAGACAACTTCCAAGTTGTCTTATTTTCTTCATTTCCTTGTGAACTAACCCTTTGTTTTGAAGTTATTTGTAGCAAACTTATATCCTATAGTTCAAATTGAGAGTAAGAGTAAGATCCTACCATTTAGAAAAATCTATTTGTTCTGTACCATGAATTTGAAGTTGTCAAATTATCAACTTATGTTTCTGTAGAGCACTCCAACTCCTGAGACGAACCTTCAAAAGTTGTAGCAATTGATAGACATAACATTGGTCCTATAAATTCTTGCAATATTCACATCAAACATCAAAAAAAGAGTAGACTGTCAGGCAACTGGGTACTCCTATGAATGAATTGACTAAACCAATAATTGCATCTTATCTTCAGTGCTAGCATTTTGAAAGTCTTGCTCTAAGATAAGTATAGCATTGAGCATAATTGTACTGTTGACTGATGGACTGGTTAACTGTTGACTATTGACAATTTTGACTTCTTAAGTCTATCATTGACCATAATTGCACTGTTGACTAATTAAAGACTACAAGATAGATTACTTTTGCTATTTGACTAGGAAAATTAATTATCTTTAGCCAGGTTGGCTATTGTGCTTAATTGAATGTATTAACTTTTGAGAAATGAAATATAATTGTACTCAAATGATTATTGATGAAATAGACTTTAATTAGTAAGTTGGTTTTTACAACAAATGTACTTAAAATTATTAGATCCTTAGTTGATATTACTCATGGAAATAAGGAATACAATACTTCTCTGAGGTAGCTCTAGATCCAGTCAAGCATATGTGGATCGTTTCATATAAAATGTCTCTTGTCACTGATTGTAGGGTCAATTTGGGTGTGCCATGTCCTTGGTAAGTGATATCAACTTGTGTTAGGGCAGGGAAAATTTTAAGAGACAAAAAATTTAATATGAATAGAAAATATATTAAATCCTTCTATTTCAAAAAATAAGTGGCATGCATTATAAGCCTATTTCTAAGCAAAACATAGTATTTACTAAGAATAGTATTAAATTTGGAAAATCTATTCACTAGTTGCATGAACCAGCTTAGGTAGTTCATGTCCTCTGACAGTTATGGGTTTAGTTACAATAACTACTGTTCGTAATGATTGATTTCGAGATTTAGCAGAGACAACCCATACACCAAGGGTTGATGTGAAGCTTGTTAATGATAATCCATGCACCTTTGGTTTTGAATCCATAGTTGCACAAAATCATGTTTATTAAATTGAGTTGATATTAAATTGGTTTACTTGTTTGAGTTAAATGGAGAATATGAAATTGGTTGGAGTCCCAAATTAGTGATAGCAATGTTACAAGAAACCAAATTACTTAAGTATTAAAATAATAATGTGTTATCTTTATGTATAACTATGTTACAAAACTGGATTACCTGAATGAATCGAAAGGAGAACCAATAGTTACATTTGTTTCAAATATACTTTTAACAAATTGAATGAAATAGAAAATTAAAATACATATTTATTTTTGGTTCTTTTCAATACTTGGAAAGCTCAGAAGACAAAAAAAAGTATCTTTTGCATCATGCAAAAAAAACAATACAAGAAATCAAGGAAGCTATATGGGATATCAAATTGTTGATGCCAGGATATTCATGGGCTACCTGCTATAAATGGTGGAACAAAGATATGCAAAATTCAAATATACTATCTTGTGCTTCATCCTACATTTACCAGAAATCAAAAATAATCCCAGTGCTATTATTGTGAGAAAGATTAATTCACTCCTATTTTGACTTAATGCCTTGAGTACTAAATTGAATGTAGTTGTGTAAAGGTCTTTGCTTACAATCATAAGCTCTTAATGGGTGTCTTGTTTTGAATTAAACTTTTGATTGTGTGCATAGTTTATCAATTTTGAAGCATTGTGCACCTACTTTGACTTATTGCCTTGAGTACTAGATTGAATGTAGTTGTGCAAATGTCTTCGCTTAGTGATTTCTCTATAATTCATGTGAGTGGGTTCTTACTATGTTGATGTTGGTGTTGATACATGTGTTGGTTTTGCTTCCAAGAGCACCTACCTCTGTGGAAAGGCACATGTGCAGGTCAAACTTATTGCAGAGGACTCTACCAACACTATCACTACCTTCTACGTAATTATCTACATTTTATACCTTTCATCTTTTTAATTTTATTTTTGCATGATTGATCAAATTTTTAAGTTTAGTTTGAAAGACAAAATTTATTTCTTTTATTTAAGTTTTAAGTAAAAAATCTAAAATTATTAAATTCTCCTTGTAATTTATGTAATTTGTGAATGTTGTAAACTTTTTCCTTTTTGTTGTGTTTATTGAATGAAGAGAAGCCTCCCATAGATGGTACGTAATTTTTTTTGTTTTAGATGTTGCAAAATCACTTGCTGACCTTGACAATTTTATTTTCCAACAAAGAAAAGCATAAAAAATTCAATTTTAATATAAATATGGCACATGATGTTCATATCTAGTTAATACTATTATGAACCTGAACCTAAACATGTTAACTACAACCAATACACAAATATGTATGACAATAAAGAACTAAAATAAAAATTTGTAAATATTTTTTCCTTACATGCCCTCAACTATATTAGAAATAGGACTACTTCCATCCCACACTATTTTATAGACATAGTACTCTCTAATATGTCTCTTATCAGCATGAAAGACTCCTCAAAAGAATTTTTTGAGCATTCTAATGGAGTGCTAGATTTTCCATCTATTAATCAAACATATCATTTTATGAATGCTCCATTAAACCAAAAATAGCAAGTTAAGATACAAATATGAGCTATAGTTATGTGAGTGATTTCCAATTCCATTCACCTCTACACAATCTATTATGTTACAAACATTATATTCACTTTAAATGAATTTCCTTAATGCCATCAGAAAAGATTGTTAAAAAAATACAGAATATTGAATGTTGGCTCTAAATTTTGGTCAGACAAGGAAGAAATCATATTGAGAGATTCAAGAATGAAACATACACAACAAATGCCAAACATCCCTATTGAAGTGAGCAACATTCACATGAGTGCCAAATATATGGCACTTAATCATAGCTCATAAATATTAACCTTTAATAGTTGAGATATTATGACCTTCACAAGCCATGCTAATAATTCAGTATGCGGTGACTATCTGAATCATTCAATTATCCAATGTCAAAAAGTGACTCTGGTTAGCTTTAGTTGTGGCTGCTGCAAAGTTTTAGCCAAATTCTGAGAAATGATGCAATAAAATTTGACAACTATAAATGTTTTATATTTCAAAATATTTTATTCACTGGATCACTCAGCTCTGACGACAAAACCACATCTAGAATAAAGTTGTGGCATACATTCTTTACCCATATCACCTATGATTCTTCAAGACCAAATTAATTAGCATTTCACTGTTTAAAGGAATTTTTTTTTGGGGCAGACTACCTTCTTTTGGTAAATTTTAGGTTTGATATTGCATTTAAAATACTAGCAATAATATATAATACCATTGTAAAAATTTTATGTTCATTTGGCAGTTTAAATCTTTGGTTATTTATCTTTTTCTTGTTCTTAACACAATTTTTCTGATAGTTTTCTGACAATACTATATACTATTTAATGTATAGCAGCTGTAAAGCTATAAATGCAATGGTTACCAGAGCTATTTTGATAGAGTGAACAATAGAGATCTGAACATCTTCATATGTTAAACTTATTACATTCTCAATTTTTTGCCAATATACTGGTGCTTGTACTTTTAAGACCAACTGTCCAAATTCAAGAGATTGGGGTGACAAAACCAGATATTATTTAGTATTTAATGTATACCAGCTACAATTGAAGTTGTAAATGCAATGGTTGCCAGAGATATTTTCACATATTGAACTGTTCTTAAGGCTAATTTTGTGATAGTTTTCTGACAATATTTCTTACTATTTAATGTATACCAAATTGCAATGGTTGCTAGAGCTATTTTCACAAAGTGAACAGTATAGATCTAAACATCTTCATATGTTAAACTTAATACATTCTCAATTTTTTGCCAATATACTGGTGCTTGTACTTTTAAGACCAACTATTAAAATTCAAGGGATCATCTTCATTTGTTAATACATTCTTCTTTATAGTAAATATTTCATCATAATTTTCTGCAATTATACTTGTTCTTTTACTTTCAATATTACACTATGCTAGATTTATTATCTGACTTGTAATTCCATATGATATTTTGTTAATAAAATTTAAATTATAATAACACATACATGCATAACTTCACTTATTTAAAAAACAGTACACTTCACATTTCACAATTTCCATCTTTCAAATAAAATACCAAAAATTAAAATATTGATCTCCATATAAATACAGCATATTTTTAAGTGGGTTTAAGATTTACTTGCTCTACTCAACTCACAGAACTTCAAGTTTTGTTGATTTAAAGTAACTGTAAATAAGTTTTCCCGCTTTCTAATTAACAAAAATAACATATACTCCCTATATTATCTTCGGCGTACCCATTGCATCCCACAGGTGCGATTGCTAGTTATAGATGGTGATAGGGTCAATACTAATGTTGATGATGGATGGCTTTTACCGCTGTCAAATTTATCACTGCACTCTTCGGAAAAGAGAAACCAGTGTTCACAACAAGCGTATGGGCGCTAGGTTTTCATCTATTTGCTCGCCATTTTTGTATGCGAAGCGACATCTCGTTTATTACAAGTTCCCTATTGGTTTTTTCTTATTAAATACTATTACATTCGCTTTTGTGCCTTTCTCAAGCCTGCCCGGCCCAAACATTCAGTTTTGGCTTGTTTTGGAATACGCAGATTTCAGTGAGTCCGCTCTCAAGGATTTAGGGGAAGTCATGGAAGTTATAGAAGAAACAGTAAGCAGTGAGATCTTAAAGGGCGAACACTCTTGGCAACCCGTCTGTGGTAAAGAAGATGATAAATTTGTGTTGGAACATAACAATGAAGAGGAAACAAATCTGTTTGCTCTGACTTCTGGGCTTTCATGGGTTGGGGAGAAAACCAAGGAAAAGGAGCAATCCTTGCAAAGTGAAAGCCACGATGAGCACCATCAAGCGAATTCGGCCCTTATTTCCTCCATCTGCCAGGTAATCACCACATCTGCATCGGTTTTGTTGCAATGTCAACATTTGAGTTTTGCAGGCGAAGAAGATATTGTAGAAATGGAAGAGGCCGACATTCTTGCAGAACACAGCCATTTGTGCAGCATCTGTGGGAAAGAGTTCCGGCGAGACGGGAATGTACGCATTCACATGCGATCCCACGGCAAACAATACAAAAGCAAGGAAGCCCTTGCATGTAGCAGGCCCAAGGGCAGAAGATCGTATTATTCGTGCCCTTTCCAAGGCTGCAGACACAACAGGCGTCATCCCAATTTCAAGCTCTTGAAATCCATGGTATCCCTGAGGAACCATTACAGAAGAAGCCACTGCGCTAAGATGTATAGCTGCAACAACTGTGGAAAGGAGTTTTCTTTCGTGGGAGATCTAAAAACTCACGGAAACAAGTGCGGGCATAGCACATGGCGCTGTTCCTGCGCGCTCACCTTTTCAACAAGGAACAAGCTGCTTCGCCATGTGGCCTTGGGACGCCAAGGCCATAAGCCCGTTCCTCCTGCTCCTGCTGCCGCTGGGAATGGGGGAAACTCAACAGGCGATGGTAAAACTCCGGAGCATTCTGCCCAAGACCTTAATAATTTTGCAGTACAAGATTTATCTATTTTAACAGAAGGTCTGCCTGGTTATGCCAACGATCAAGAAGTATTCATGATGGGCCTTGGATTGAACAGCATAGAACACGGTGAATACGGCAATGAGAGGATGGAGAGTGAGTTTACTTTGGCAAGCGAGGATAGGGAAGGGAGCGAATTGTATGCATCTCTGTTTTGGCGAAATGGGGATCTTGTTTGGTCCTAGCCTAGTCTACAACTTGTGATTTTCTTTAAATATAACTGAGGCCTATCAGTTTCTTTTCATTAATAATGCCATGGCTGCTCCACAGTCTTCTGTTTGTTTGCTGTTTTCGTTGTCATTTGGTAGTACAACCATGCAAGCTTGAAAATCGTAACAAAATGCAAGTTGTGTCGTACAAGTCGTACATTTTCAAATAAGGTGAAAATATGCACAGTCGTACATTTCTAAGGGTACGGTCCCATGGAGGGGGGCTTCCTAAAAAATTTCAGCAGTGCTGCTAAGATTTTTTAGGAATATTTTAAAGATGGTGGTCCCATGAATTCAATTTTGCAATTCAGCTTAAAAGTTTGAGCTCCAAAAATCAAGGGACGAAGTGGAGTAATTTGATAAAAATTAATAAACAAATAAAAATTCTCTCATTTTTTAGTTTTTTTTAGGAATTTAAAATTCAAAGTGATAGACAAGTGGCAGAAAAAATTCCTAAGCTGTAGGGGCAATTTCTAGCCCCACCTCAATTTCACCCGCTGAAATTTGCAGTCCTAAAAGGTAGGGGCTGCTATTTTTCAGGAGGAGATTCCAATTAATCCTGTAGCATAATTTTGTTTGCTCCATGGGACCGCTTGATCCATGAAAATAGAAGCCCAAGCCGCCCCATGGGACCATACATAATAGGGTAAAAACATACCATGTTCATTACATGTACATTCTATTGAAATAGCGAAATGTATATTAATTTATATTTATGGCATTTTTATAATGCTTACTGATATTATAAATAAATAAAATAAATACAATTCTATTTATATTATTATATGAAAAATATATCATCAGATAAGTTTTTTTTTGACATTTAAATATTTTGAAATAATAAGAATATAAATTATTTTATGTGTAATTTTATGTGTAATTTTTAGAAATAGAAATTAATAATAGTCAAATGAAGAAGCATGAATTTAAGTTATAAAAACGTTAATTTCTATTCAGTTCATAAGTATATTTATAATAATGAATTTTTTCATCAATTTTATTTAATTTATTCAAATACTAATTTATAATAATGATTTTTTACATTAGTTTATTTGATATTTAAGTAAATATAATTTTATTTTTACAAATGTTAAATTATAATAATGATTTAATTTAATTTATAATAATTATATGAAATTAATTTATTCAAAATAGTGGTTTCTTTGGTTTCCAACAAGACTCTTCTCTTGGCCAATAGACAACTACAACTGCCCACCATGAATGACATGAGTAATATGCTTGATTTGAGCATCATTTGAACTCTAAGAAATAAGATCCTAAAAAAACTATTACAGTTGGTGTGCATATCTAGTTCAAAAACCTCATGTTGAGATAAAAGAACATATGATCCGTAATAAAAAAGATCAAAAAGAATTGCTTTATATATCTCCGTATCTTCTTATTTGAGGTGAGGCTGCTAATTTTAGATTTTTACCAAACTATTTGTGCTACATTTTCCACTAGATGGCCTTAGAACTGAATTGGCTCCAAGGTGAACAAAGAGTTGGCTGCTTATATAGGGAAAGGTTCCTTTTTGAACAAGGATGTTAAATCACTATATCTTAGAGTGAAAGCTAAAGCTAAGGCTAGTCATGGGATAAGGCTCCCCATTCGTATGGAGAAATTATGATGACATTAATGAGTATTTTTGGAGCAACAGGTGCTTCAAAGAATTGATGGCCTCTCAAGGAGAACAGTAATTTTTTTGCATCACCTGATGCGGTTCAAAAGTATCAAGATTGGGATTTCTAGCAAATTTAAAAGGATCTAGCCGAAACAACCATTGGCAGAGAATTACATATAGGTGAAATAACTTTTATTAATGCAAGATGTACACTAATAAAATATTGAAATGTAGGGAAGCAAAATAAAATTAAAATCAATAGAATGTGAAGGAATGATACTGGTTAAGGTAAGTTGAGTATTGATTAATTTGGAAAATTTTAGTGAGAAATTAAAACACAAAAACCTACATTTATAATGGACATTACTATAAATAGAGAAATTAAAAAGAAAGACTAGGGCACATTTTCCTATCTAGCACTATTGTTGTACTGTTGAAAGGGATAATATAGATTAAGATTATCAAAAAAATATCAGATTATACAATGAAACTAATTTGGTGAACTGTACTGGAAATTATGCATTAAGACTATAAAAAAAAATTCAAATTATACAATAAAACTAACTAGGTGAACTGTATTGGAAATTATGCATTAAGTGAAAGCTAGGCTAGGCATGTCATATATGTATACATATTATGAAATTCAATAGGAGAAATTTTGTTAAAACTTTACTTGTGACATTAATAAAAAAATAAGATAAGGTATGCAAAGTCAAGTGTTGCATTTTCAGGTTAAGGAAAACAAATGCATCATGGCAATTGATATTGCCACACTCCATGTATTGATGCAGTTTTTGTTCATACCTTAAATTTTAAAAAATTGATAATATTCCTACATTCTTCATCCTCAATGTGTATAATACAACAATTAATAAATCTAAAATAATAATAATTGCATTATTGAGTTGATTTGAAAGTGCATCACAATACATAAATTTAAACCTTAATATTCTAAGGTCAACACCCAACAATTATGCAAGCTTTACTTCCTTGCTAAAATGGCTTCAACATTCTCAAATACAATCAAAAGGAAAAGGAAAAAGAAAAAAAGCTTTGGATTCAACGCTCCTGGGCACCAGAGGATTGATTCAATTGAGGCTTACTATTTTCGAGCACCCCTTTCACCTTCCCTATTATGGAAATCACCTCCCATATTTTATCTTGACGCAACCATTCCTTGATTGGC
>VDFB02138838.1:0-20214 GCA_007258455.2 Sequoia sempervirens
GAAGTGATATAATCTTTTGAATGAATCTGTTAATGATGCAATGAATAATGAGTGAAATGAGGTGCTAATGAGATGATAATGACATGAATGAAATGATGAAATATGAGAAGAATTATGATGCAATAAATGGTAATGATAATGAAATAATGAAAAGATGACAATATAATAATAATGAATGGCTGGAATGAATGAAATGACTAGAATGATAATGAATGAAGTGCTAATGAGAATGAATGATAAATGAATGAATGAAATGATTGTAATGGTAATAAGGCGTATATGAAACTATCATGGGTGATAATTATAAATGCGATGCCTCAAATGAGAATGATAATGCGAAGTGTAATGAATGAGATAGTGGTAATGTGTGGTTAAAATGACAATAATGAACTGGTAGAATGATAATGATATCAAGCAAAAATTGTTAAATGATAATGATAATGAGGTGATAATGAATGGCTAAAAATAATGGAAAGAAAATGATATGGAAATGGATAAAATACAGACAACTATGAAATGATAAAGAAAAATGAAATGATAAGGGAATGTTGATGAAATGGACGATGCAACCAATATGAAATGATGAAATGACAATGGATGCAATAATGAAGAAATGAAACTAATATGAAAGGATAATGGAAATGCAATGATGATAAAATGATATGAAAATGATATGAATATGAAATGATAATGATGTGATGTTAGTATGAAATGAAAAGAAATGATAATGCAATATTAAATGATAATGATAAATGCAATGTTAAATGATAATGATAATACAATGTTGAATGATAATGATAATAATGATATGGAATGATAACAAGGATGAAATGAATTGCGAAAAAAATATTGATGAAAATGATAATGGAGATGTAAATAATATGAGATGCTTAAATGGATGCCATAATGAAACTAATATGAAATGGTATGAAATGCACCTAATGAGATGATACTGATACTGAAATGGTAATGGGTGCAATGATGAAATGCTAATGCTAATGATGATGAAATGAAATGAAGGTGAAATGCAATGATAATGATACAAATATTTACATTGTCCTCCACAAATAGTCCAAAAGATGACAGCCATTGACCCTTCGAAAACTCGCGATGCAAAATCCAATATGCAGTTATTTACAATGACCTAAAATGAAATGCAACTAAATGAAGCCAATCATTTTGTTGAGCCTTTTAGTGAGCCTGCTTAAATCATCATAGAGCGTTTTAAAATGTTGGAAGTATGTACAAGCATCAGAGGGGAAATTAGCACCAATGATGACCTGAGTACCACTTTCATGATTTTTGATATAGCAAGTGAACACAAGCATCTAAGTATAATTGAACCAAGATGACCTGAGCATTTCTTGCATAAACAAACAAAGACTAACCACCATCTGATGCAAATTTGGAACTATCATCAACGATAATCTTTGAAGAATCATGTCTCATGACATATTTGCAACAGATAAATGATTAACCTCCAGGCAGCAGACAAAGAAAAATCATCCTCTTTCCTCGCCACTCTTAGTTCAGTATATCATTGAGTGTGCTCTAGAGAAATGATATCGAAAAATTAAACAACCATTATTCGAAAATGAAACATTGTGATTCCAAACATTATTTCGGATTAGAGATCATCCAGATATGAGTCATGGTAAGGTACGCAATTGAAAGCCACTGTGATATGGATCAATGTTTGGATGCTTTGATTTGATTTGGTTGCTTTGTTTTGCGTGATTGGTTTCGATGTCATTTGTCCTACTGTTTTGGGAAGAACCCCAGTGTTCCCAGATTTTCCCTTGGTATCAACACAACTTGTTGAAATGAATATGTACAATAATCAAGCCATGATAAGACATTATCATTCGAGGCAAATGATGATAGCATGGTGCTGGCGTGACCTTAAGATGATGAAAAAAAAGATGCATGAAAATGAAGGCTAAGCAGCTAAGTGTAGAACATGAACTAATAGATGGAGAACTACAAATAGCGTCTGTTTGCCAGATTTTCACTATTTGTTTTTATTGCAATTTTTCTTGTCAATAGACTGCCTGTTTTACCAGGTTTTCACCCTATGACTTTTTTAAAAAAAAAAAAAAATTTTAGGACACTTATTTTTTGGATTTTTTAGGACTTTTACGATTTTTTATTTTCTTGAGTTTTCTGATTTTTGATTTTTTCAGGACTTTTTCTGATTTTTTTTGGATTTTTAGGACTTTTTAGAGCTTTTGGATTTTTAAAGGGACTTTTTCTGATTTTTTTGGATATTTTTCGGGGACTTTACGATTTTTGGATTATTTTTTCAAGACTTTTTCGATGATGGTATTTGTCTTAGACATAATACTTCTTCAGATGCATGCTGTTGATCGGTTCGTCAAATAGGTCCCCTTCTGGCGTTGATAGCTTGTAGGCTCCTGAACCATAAACTGCAATAACCACGTAAGGACCTAGCCAATTTGGCTCGAACTTTCCTTTCTTCTCTCGGTCTTGTTGATTACGTGGATTCTCTTTCAGAACGAGCTCACTAACTTGAAAGGTACGTGATTTTACTTTATGGTTGTAGCTACGAGACATCATTTGTTGATAAGCTTTCAAATGATCAGCTGCTCTTTGTCTCTTCTCATCTAGAAGTTCAAGCTCTTGGAGTCGGGAAACTCTGTATTCATCATCTGTTGTGAGGCCTTTCAATGATACTCTAAGTGAGGGAATCTCCACTTCTAAGGGCAATATAGCTTCTGCTCCATAAACAAGGGCGAATGGTGTTGCTCTTGTTGGTGTGCGGACACTGGTTCTGTAGGCCCATAGAGCAGGATTGAGTTGAACGTGCCAATCCTTCCCTGATGCATTCACAGTCTTTTTCAAGATTTTTAATATAGTTTTATTTGAGGCCTCTGCTTGGTCATTCCCTTGTGGATAGTAAGGTGTTGAGTATCTATGTTGTATGTGGAATCTCTCACAAAGTTCATCAACATCCTGATTTTTGAACGAACGTCCATTATCCGTAATAATAGAGTTAGGAATGCCATACCGACAAATGATATAGTTGAGTATGAATGATGATATTTATTTGCTGGTAACTTTAGTAAGAGGGACTGCCTCAATCCACTTGGTAAAATACTCTATTCTTGTGATGATGAATTTATGCCTCGTTTGATGAAGAAGGATGAATCTGCCACTAATTCGCTTCGTGAGAAAATGGCGGAGTTGGTATGTGATTTGAGTTCTTGTGCAAGAGCATGAATGAGATTCCCATGAATATGGCATTTTGAGCACGTTTTCACAAAAGTGAATGATTCCCTCTCCATTGTAGGCTAGTAGTAACCCATTCTAATCAATTTCTTGGATAAGGTCAGTCCACTCGAATGAGTACCACATATGCCACCATGAACTTATTGTAAAGCTTTGTCAGATTCCTCACGTTCAAGACATCAGAGTAAAGTACCATCAAGACCACGGCGATAAAGGGTGTCAGCGATGAGGGTATAGCGAGCGGATTGGCGGATAAAGTTGCATTTTTGGTTACGGGATAAATCGGGTGGTAAGATGTCGTCTTTGAGATAAGTATAAATTTTTCCGTACCAAGGCGAATCGGATCTTACCAAATGACAAATGATTTGGCTTTCGGGTGTATCATAAGCAGGTGTAAATGATTGTTCCACCAAAAATTCATAACGATGTTGAGTTTCTGGGAGTTGTAACAATGATGCGATCATAGCCATAGCATCAGCTGCTTTATTATCAAGCCTTGGAATTTGTGTAAATTTGATGTCCACAAAGTATTTCTTGAAGTCATCCACCATCTTTTTATAAGGTAGCAGTTTTTCATCTTTGGTTTGGTAGTCATTATTGATCTGACAAATGACCAATTGTGAGTCACCATATACCTGTAACTCTATTATTCTCCATTCCAGTGCTATCTTGAGTCCAGTGATTAATGCCTCATATTCAGCTATGTTGTTGGTGCATGGGAACATTAGCCGATATGAACGAGGAATGGTGTGTCCTTGAGGGGTGACAAAAAGTATGCCTGCTCCTGATCCATGTTGAGTGAAAGAACCATCAAAGTATAAAGCCCATGGTTGTTTGGATTCTGCAGTAAAGACATCAGCATCTGGAAATTCAATGTGCAGGGGATGATCTGCTTGTAATGGTGCTTCAGCTAGTTGATCAGCGATAACTTGTCCTTTGATTTCCTTACAATCAACATAATGGATATCAAACTCACTAAGAATCATTACCCACTTGGCTAACCTTCCTGTCAATGATGCCTTGCTCAATAAATACTTGAGTGGATCAATCTTTGAAACCAAATTGACTGTATGGGTCAGCATGTAATGTCAAAACTTTTGTGACGCAAAGACTACTTCCAGACAAGCCTTCTTAATAGAAGTGTAGTTGAGATCATGACTTGTTAATGTTCTACTGATGTAGTAGATTGCGCGTTCCTTTCCTGTAGAGTCTTCTTGTGCTAGTAGTGCCCCCAGAGATGTCTCTGTTGCAGCAATGTACAAGATGAGTGGTCTATCTGGATCTGGTGATATGAGAACCGGTGGAGTCATTAGATAGTCTTTGATTTTTTGAAAGGCCAATTCACATTTGTCATCCCACTTGAAAGGAACATTTTTATGCAGTAGATGTGTGAATGGTAAACTCTTGTTAGCCAATTGTGCGATGAACCTCTGTATAGATTGAAGTCGTCCTTGTAGTGATCTTAGCTGACTGATGTTCTTTGGTGGGGGAATTTCCATAATTGCTTGAACTTTTGCTGGATCTACTTCAATTCCTTTTTCTGAAACAATGTACCCCAAGAGTTTTCCAGACTTGACCCCAAAAACACATTTCTTAGGGTTAAGATGAACTTTGAATTTCTCTAATCTTGCAAATATTTTGGACAATACTTCAAGATGTCCTTCTCTGGTGTATGATTTTTCCAGTATGTCATCCACATAATCTTCCATGAAGACATGCATCATGTCATGAAAGATGGTAGTCATGGCTCTTTGGTAGGTAGCCCCAGCATTCTTCAGACCAAAAGGCATGACGTTCCAACAATAAGTTCCCCATGGACACGTGAAAACTATTTTCTCTTGATCTTCAGGTGCAATCTTGATTTGGTTATATCCAGAAAACTCGTCCATTAATGAATACATGGCATGGCCAGCTGTCAGATCAACTATGGTGTCAATATTTGGTAATGGAAAGTCATCCTTAGGACATGCTTTATTAACATCTCTGAAATCTGTGCATATTCTGACAGTTTTATTTGGCTTGGATACAGATACAATGTTGGAGATCCATTCTACATAGTCGATTGCTCTGATGAAGCCCACATCAAGAAGTTTTCTCAGTTCTTCTTTAACTAATAATGCAACATGAGGGTGCATCTTTCTAAGTTTTTGCTTTACCGGTTTGACCCCTGGTTTGATAAATAAATGATGCATGATAAGATCAGGATCAAGACCAGGCATGTCAGTATAAGACCACACAAAATTGACTTGATTTTCTTTCAGGAATTCCACAAACTCTGGTATTTCTTTCTCTGTCATAGATGCGGCTAACTGTAAAATTCTTGGTTTGTCAGAAGTTATAAGATCGACAGCATTTGTAGGATCCATCAGAATAGGTGATCGCTCATGGTAGTGCTCTGCGAGAGTGTCAAGAGTCCCATCATCTGGCACCTCAAAGAGGTTTTCACCATCTGATATGCTCTTTATTTTATCTTTTGTTTGATCTAATACTACCAGATTCTAGTTTTCACCATTAGATCTTTCTTTTTTGTTTTTATTTTTGCAGCTAGGAGACTTGACACTCTCCTGATCCAAAACTCTATGTCAAAAATCACTGGTGGAACAATCATTTGTATCCTCTACGGAAAGGAAGTTTACGATAGCTTCATCATTTGGAAACATAGGTATGTTGATAGATTCCATAAAATCCCAATCAATAAGGTTAGGATGGAGTAAAGGTAGAGGGTCGTCAGGTTGTGTGAGATCGGCTATGGTTAAAGTCATGACAGAGTGGTCTATAGGATCCGAGGTATAAGGTGGATCAATGATGATATTGTCCTCATGATAGTCTTGTTCGTTTAGATCTGATTCAGTATCACTAGAACCATAGTCGACTTGTGGTTCAGATTCTCACTGTTGGGACCCTGAACCTTGTCCTTCAATTATAGTTGGGGCGTATTGGTGTATTACATCAATCTCTTTGTCTCTCTAGAGCTCATCATTGTAAATGGTGTCCCATTCATATTCAGCAGAGTCTGTGTCAGAATTGTTGTCTAGGAAATTTTGAATTGTTGTCAAACATGCTTCTTGTGAATCTGAGCTTTCTTGCAATGCAAAGATAGTGCTATGCAGTTATTTTTCTTTGGAGTGATTATCATAACCCAATCCAATTTTCTCTTTTGCAACAAGTCCGCGAAGGTGAATGGGTTCAACTACTCCTTCCTTCCTTTTTCCAATAGGTCCCTCATCATAACCCATCTTCTGCATGATTAAATATCCTTTTCCATATTTATCTTTGGGTACTTTGATATTAGAAACTACTTCATCTTCATCTTTATAGAGCCAATTTAGGATTTCAGTATCCTCAGGGTTTTCCATGGGAAATTTTTCTTTGATGAATTTCCCATTAAATTTTGTAATTGGCTCTATTGGCATTTGCTTTGATGTTGATGCTGGTGATATTTGATGTTCTCTAATAGATGGTTGTCCATGTGATCGAGGTGATGTAGGTAAATTGACAAGACAAAGAGAGTATTCTCCAACTCCATGATCCTTGAATTTCATCTTTTTGTCAAAACTATTGGTCAATTGACTGATTTGTGTGTCAATCTTTAGAGAAGTACTAGTATGGGCTTCTCGATTATTAGGGACCAAAGTATCTTGACTGGCTTTTATGTTGGCACAAGTTTGAATGTTGGAATTATCAGCAGGTATCGTGATTTCTTGTCCATCATAAGGAAACTTGAGACATTGATGGTAAGTTGATGGGACAGCTTGCATTTCATGGATCCAAGGACAACCCAACAAGATGTTATATGCCAGATCGTGATCCAGTACTTGACAAAAATTATTCTTTATAATAGGGCCCACTCTGATTGGCAGGATGATTAGACCTTTGGATGCTCTTTCTTCATCATCATAAGATTTTATGGTAATTTTTCTTCTGAAATCAATAGAGTCCTCAGAAAATCCTAAGGCTTTGACCAACTTCAAGGTACAGATGTTCAAACCAGCACCTCCATCTATTAGAACTCGTCTAATGCGAAATTTATGAACCATGACTTCTAAGTACAAAGAGGAGTTATGAGGATGGGTTATGGAAACACCATCTTTATCAGAAAATAAAAGACAAGTGGGTGTGGACAAATTCCCTACCATGGCTTGAAATTGATTCACATCCAAATCAGTAGATACATTGGTTTCAATGAGGGTCTTTTTAAGAATTTCTTTATGGGCTGGAGAAATCTTTAATAGTTCCAAAATAGAAATTTGAGTAGGGGTTTTTCGGAGTTGATTGACCAAATCATATTTATGTTGAGGTGGAGGTTCAGTGGATCTTAAGGAGGCGCCCTTTAAGACAACTTTGGCTTGTGCTCTTGTTGTTGCATTGACTTCTCTATATTCATCCCTCTGTTTGACTTTTATGACATTCACCCGCTCATCGTCTGCATAGAGATGGTTGATTATATGATCATCATTGATGTGATTCACTTTTTTGTCAGAAGACTCACCTTTTTGATAATTAGGTAAAGGATTGTGAAATGCTTGGTGGTCTGTGTTTGTTTGTTGATTTCCTTCTATTGTGATGATGTCATTATCAATCAAGTCTTGAATGGCATTTTGCAAGGCTTGGCAGTTGTTGGTGCGATGACCTTTACACCGATGATAATCACAATAGTATGCCTCATTCCATGATGGAGGCTTTACACTGGGTTCATAATTTCGTTGAGGCGGCAAAGTAATGACATTTTTGGCCATCAACTCTTTGAATGTGGATTCTAGGGATTGACCCAATGGAGTGAAAGTTCTTCTATTGGAGAAGAATGAAAATCTTTGTGGATTTGAATTTGAGGTGTTCCCTAAAGGATTATGATTGTTATTGTTTCCTTGGTAACCCTGGTTGTTGTTTGAAGTCCCTTGATGGGAAGTGGAGTGCTGATTTGTATTGTTCCTCTGAGGAGGAGGATTATTTCCATGATTTGCAATTGAGTTGACATTGTTGTTGCGAGTGTTTGGGGTAGTGAGGACAAATGGTTTGGTTGAAGCATGATTTGCATCCACAACACCATCATTCACCATATTTTTGTTGCGGGTCCAAAATTTGGATTTGTCCTGATTATGATGGTTGGATGAGCTAGGATTTTCTTTGTCATGTTTTATTATGCCTCTTTTGACCAAAGCACTTTCAATGGTTAAGGCATCTTCGATCCTTTTCTCAAAAGAAGAAGGACAATGTAAGTTCAAGTGATAGCTCATTTTTGAGTTTAAACAATTGATGAAAGTAACCATCTTTTCTTTCTCTGGAATAGGACGTGGGTAAACATTCTTCTCCATCTCTGAAGAAACATAATGAAAGGTTCACCCAGTTTCTGTGCAACTTTACAAAGATCTATCATGGTGATCTGATGTTGTATGTTGTAGGTGTATTGTAATATGAATAAATTGATCAACTCTTCAAATGTCCTAACGGGAGGTGAGATTTTGGATAACCATTCCATAGAGTGTACTCCCAGACTCCTAGGAAATAATCACATCAAGTAAGTATCTTCGTGATCGAATTCTAGTGTCAGGTTTTTGAAATCCCTAATGTGATCGATTGGATCTGTTTTCCCATTATAGCGATCAAACTTTGGCATTTCACAATGCTTAGGAAAAGGAACCATGTTTAAGCTTTTGTCAAAAGGATAAGGACAGATGTCCTCCAAAGTGTATTTCTTTTTGGTTGTTCCCCCTTGTAATTCCCTAACTTGTCCTTGAAGTGCCTTGATTTTTTGGGTCAAGGTACTAAGATCTGAAAGGGGTGTCTCTTCAGGTTTGTTTTTCAAGTTTTCAGTGTCAAAGTCATGAGGTAATTTAGCCCCTTGTTCGGCTAGATAGCAAAAATATTTTTCCTTATCTCGCTGCAAGATCTTCTCAATGGCTTTATGGAATTTTGGATCTTGTTCGGCCTCTCTAAGACGTTCTTCTTCTTGTTCTTCATCACTATCCACTTGATGGAAAGGATTTTCTTCTCTATTGTCCATGTTGTTAAAAAGTGGATTTTGATTTATACTGAAAATGGGATTCCTGCTTTCTCCTTCTTCGTGAGTGTTCTGAATATGAATTTCTTTTTGGATTGTATCCTTTGATTTGTTGTGTTGAGATCTTGTGGAGATAGGCATATGTTTTTGAAAATTTCCTCTAAACTTAGATCACAGTTTTCAACAAGTGCAATGGTGATGATATCTTGATCTGATAAAATATGTAATCTTATGATATGATCAAGAATGCTCCTAACTTATGGGTTGTGGCTTCCAAGATGATAAAGGATTTTAGAATCCTGTTGGGGAAGCTTGAGCCAAAAATTAAAAAGTTGTTTTGAAGGGTGCACTCTAAAAGATTTTGATCTTCGTTTTCAAAGAGATTCTCTCAAGATCTTTGAAGAATATGGTTTGGGTGTGAAGGATATTCTATGGAAGGTTGGGGTATGTTGTCAAATTCAAGAGGTTGGTTATGATTATGCCATTGTGATAAAGCTCTTCTTTGATAATAAGCTCGGGAATCTAAGGGATCTACAGCATATTCATCAGTGAATCCTCTAACAAAATCCTAATATCTGTGAAGAAATCCTTGATAGTGAAGCAAAACTTGTCAACTTTTGTACAAGAATTTCCTCTTTTGCAGTGTTTTCTTGTATCCTAACGGTTTCTTAGGTTTCCTGATTCTCTTGGAGACTGATTTCTTGGAAAACTTTGTTGACTTCCAATCCCTAAGCATGGAAAAAGGCATTTGGAAATGTTTTTGAAGCAATGATATGACAAAACTCCTAAGTGGCTTTCAGTTGTTGTTCTTCATGTTTCTTTTGGATGATCTCTTTATCTGAATTAATGTAATGGAAGACAAAACAAACATTTTTGAAAATAGTTGTTTCTTAAAGCCCTATACTAACATGAAGTGTTTGATCAAGAAATATTTTTCATCAAATGTTTTCACAGGTTTTTGCACATGAAAGACAGTTCAGACAGACTCACTCTTAAGTGCTCAAGTAGGTCATTCTAGTAATCAACAACCCACATCTTAGAACTGCGTCGACTCACACAGCTGTGTCACCCTCGAAGGGGCGCCAGTGTTTTTGTCTTTTCCAGGCACATACTCAGAGTTACGGAAGTGGATACTGGGTCCCCTGAGCAAATGGTCCTTGGCAGTTATATGGTGAGTATCTTGGGGGTAGATTCTTCCCTCCCCTTGCACTGTGATTATTAGAATGTTTGGCAACTAACTCGGCTAGCTACTACACTAGGTTTGTAGTAAGGATTTCCGTTCGGTGCGGTAATAATAAACTCCCTCAGGAGACCTCCCAACCTTTAGAACAAAGGCTCTGGGGATGGTTATCTTGCACACTACCGACAGAAGAAGGTTTCCCTAGATCTGCTTTAAATTTTATAGTGGGGCGAAATAGCCTGGCTTTGGCTTGAACCCACTTGAGTCGTTCCCGTAGGGTGAGTACTTTTTCCCACTACGGCAGGCTCTATAAAGGATGTAGTTGAAAAAATAACATTGCATGAAATTAAAAGGCAAGTATGGTATTCTGATCACCCAGTTAAGGGGAGAGCATAGACCTATTGCCACAATCAAAGCAAGCAAATGTTCTTTTTAAAATCCAAATAACAATGAGCTAATCTAAGTGAAGATATTGCTTCACCAAAAATAGATTATTCAATTTTAAACCGCAAAATTCATTGTTTGGTGACTATCCTAGATTGCTTCATTTTAATCCCGATGTGGCTACCCTAAGATTGCTTCATTTTAAAACTTTTAGAAAAAGAAACAAAATTATGTCTGCGGAATGCATCAGACTCAGAATTCTGTGATTTTGTTACAGTCTATATGTGCCTAAACAGAAGCTATATGCGCCAAAACATATATGCGCCAGAACAGAGACTGTATGCGCCGAAACATAGATGCGCCAGAACAGAGACTGTATGCACCGAAACAGAGACTGGATGCACTTAAACAGAAACTAGATGCACCCAAACAAACACTATAAGTGCCTAAACAGAGACTGGATGCGCCATAAGAAAATGTCAAAATAATTACTCTGCATGCAGAAAGGAAATTATATGCGCGCAAATATTTACTCTATGCGCCTAAACAACTATATGCACTTTAACAGTGACGAGATGCGCTTGAACAGTCACAGGATGCACCGTAACAGTTACGGGATGCGCGCTAACAGTCACGGGATGCGCGTCGAAATTCTGCAAAACAAAAAGTTAAAGTTTTCCATATGCGCGTCAGAAATTTTTGAATGCGCCTAAATGTCAGAATTTTTTGAAAATCGGTTCCAGAACGCCGAAACTATCAAAACAAACTTACAGCAAATGTTAAATTTGTGGGTTCGAGCCCCACGGTGGGCGCCATTTTAATGTGTGATTGAAAATTGGATCAAATTTAAATGAAATTCAAACACATGTTAATAAAACATTAAATCGAAAAGCTGAAAAAGGAAAACAAAATGTGCAAACCGTAACAGCAGCCTCTCAAAACCGTCTTATCCTCCTCTAACTTCACCATTTTTTTGCTCCGAATGGCTCTCAGATCAACAAATAGAGCTCAACAAAATGACAGCATGAAGAACGAGATTTAAATGCAAACTATGTTGTAAATACAAAAATTATACTAAAATAAGAAATATTGCTGTGATATCTAAACTGACATGAATGTAAATGTTGATTGAAAATATTGCTATGAGTGTATGAAATGTGCAAATGTGATCGATTATGCATAGAGTAACCAAAAGCTTGGATTTGCACCAGAATTTATAGAGTTTTCGAACGGATATGATTGGCTGAATTGATCAACGGTCCGGATTAAGCTTGTTTGAATGGACAGCAGGAGATTTTCAAAAGTGGAAGAGAAGGATGGAAAGTTTCCCTTTTCTTCATTGAGTTTTCGAAGGGAAATTTCCAATTCGAAGGATGAGCTGAAATTAGAAAGGTGAGTTAATAGTGAATTAGAATTAAATAAATTAAATTTAAGAGTGGAGATGAAAATGGCAACTTCTCATAATTAAATAAATTATTTAATTATGTTTTAAAATGAAAATAGGGTGAGGTGGAAAATATTAAATTAAAATATTTAATATTTAATTGGGGACGAAGAATATTCCATTATTCAAATATTCAAAATATTTGAACTTTAGGATAGAATGATAATTAAATGTAAATAAATTATAAAAATTTATTTAATTTAATCAAGCGAAAGGTAAAAGATGAGATGAAGAAGATATTCTATTATTTAAATATTTAAAATATTTAAACTCTAGAATAAGATGATAATTAAATATAAATAAATTATAAAAATTTATTTAATTTAATTAAGCGAAAAGATGGAAATGTTTTTTAAATCATTTAATTGTTGGGTAAGGCCAGCGCCATTTTATTGAAACAGAAAAGGATTACAAAATTCTTTCACAGCAAAACACCAAACTGAAACTTCCCCCTTATCCGTAAAACACCAGACTGAAGCAAACCTAAATGCAATTTTGTTGGTAATCACAACAAACTATTAAAAGAGATATCCCTGTCCTTCTTCCTGATTTAATCTCCAACCAACACAGAGCAGTCGGGCACCCTTACAGGTTGAAGATCCATCATCCAGCCCTCCACCAAGCTCCAGAAAATTGAGATACGATCTTGAGGTGAGCAGGCACGACCAGCATCTTACCCCACCACTCCCCAACCCCGACACAACAAACTCAGCTTCCAGGCATTCACAACCAACGAAATATTGCTAAGTATATTTTATTGAAACAGAAATGAATTACCATAATGAAAGCACCATCCCAACTTCCCCCCCTTCTGTAAACACCACTCTGATTCAAGCACACAAGCGTTCTTTTTTCCTTTTTACATTCTCCGCTTGCTATTACTGTGTTTTCCCTGTTGCTGTTTCCTGATCTATTCAGCCAGCTTTGAAGTAGCTAAGGCTCACCAGACTTAATTTGATTTTCTTAACCACCTCGGTAATCTCAATATACATATTTCTGCTATGTGTAGACCTATACCTAATCCAGCCCAACCTCATTGCTTGCTGCCGCCTCCTTAGCTAATTTATCCGCCATGGTATTCCCCTCCCGATAAATATGACTAATCCGAAACTCTAGGAAAGATGAAATCAGTCTTGAAATGGGACTCAGCCATCTCCGCAGAAGCCAATTTGGTATTGAATTGGATCTAATCGCATTTACTATGATGAGTGAGTCACCCTCCAAATGAATCTTAGACACACCCATTTCCTTTCCCAACTCCAAACCACACAGCGCAGCCCTGAACTCTGCCTCATTATTTGAAGCCTGACCTATAAATTTTGCTTTCTGCCTGATCACCTCACCTTCCGAATTTCTAGCTACACACCCGATCCCTGCCAAGCCCGGATTGCCGCAAGAGGCCCCATCAAAGTTTATTTTGGTCCAACCAACCTCCGGTTTCTGCCATACTGTCTGCCTCCTTAATTCAGCCTTTTGTGCTAAACTCTGTGTTCCAGCCATTGTTGGAATACACAGCCCTTTAAACTTATTCGTTAGCTCAACATCCTTGTTTGTGAAGATATTTTTGGAAATAGGTCTTCTTCTTGCCGCCACATTAACTAGCTCTATTATTGATCCTTCTATTTTCTTCGACAGCAGCTCCCTGGCCATAGCTTGGTCCCTAAAAATTCTTCGATTTCTTTCCTTCCATATTTCCCAGCTTACCATGGATGGTATAATTTGCCATATACTACTAAAAACACCCAAATCCAGCTTTCTCGGCCATGCACACAGCCAGGTACCTAGGCCTTGGGGGACTGGTGATTGATATCCAAGTTTACCCATGATGGATTTCCAGCAGTACTCAGCATACGGACATGAAAGTAGAAGATGATCCACACTTTCCAAATTCTGTTTGCACAGAATGCACCTATTAGGACCTTTGATACCCAACAACTCCAATCTATCTTGTGTGAGGACTTTATTTTGAAATGCAAGCCACAGAAACACCCCCGCTTTTGGAAGGACATCCTTTCCCCAGAAAAAGGGAATTGGCCAGCTATGGACTGGTTCAGCATTTTCTTTTATCTTATAGCCTATCTTAACTTTGTATTCCCCATCTGAAGAAGCACACCACCTTATAACATCCTCGCTGTCCATATCCAATATGATTCTCTCCCTTAGCACTGCATTTAAGGCATTCTTTTGCTCTACCGGGGCGTTGATTTCACTTAGATCTTTCCAAATCCACTTACTCAACCCATTTATTATGACACTACTACCATAATTGCTTACCTTGGACCCCCAAGTTCTGATTGTTTCTTCCCTAATCACATCCATTTGCGGACTGTTGCACAGTTTCGCATGCCCATTCCATGAGTCATGCCAAAATGAAGCCTTCTGCCCATTGTGAACTTCCCAAGTGATGTGTTTAGATACAAGATTTTTGCTCTCACAGATAAAATTCCAAATGGCTGATCCTCTTGGAGGATTCCTGATTTTTATTATGCTGACAGGATCGTCTGAAGCCAGGTATTTCTTCCTCAATATTCTGACCCATCTCTGATTTCCTTTGCACATCATCCAAACCAATTTCGCCCCCATTGCTAGATTCATAATTTTCATTTGACGAATGCCAGCCCCACCCGCTTTTTGTGGCCTGCATATCTTATCCCAGGCTAAAAGAGGAACCTTATTATTTTCATTCGGCCCATTCCAAAAGAACTTCCTCATAATTTGATTAAGTTGATCATCTATACACGCCGGAATCTTTAAACATGCCATTGAGTAAACTGGAATTGCTGCCAATACTGCCTTGATCATTAACAATCTTCCAGCTGATGTAAGCCACCTCCCTTTCCATAATTCCATCTTCTTCTTGCAGCTGTCTACAAGCTTATCCTAGAAACCCCTCTTATTCACTCCACCAAATAATGGCATCCCCAGAAACCTCCCTGGAAGGCCAGCCACTCTTACCCGTAAGATTCTGGTAAGGTCCCTTTGTAGACTTGGTTGTACATTGAGAAAGTACACTTCTGACTTTCTCCAATTTATAGACTGCCCCGAAGCTTTACTATAAACATCCAACAAGCTCCTGATTACCCTTGCCTCTGTTCTTGTCGCTTGCCCAAACAGAATAGTGTCGTCTGCAAATTGTTGATGTGTGCTTGGCTCAACCCCAGGAGTGACTTCGATTCCTTTCCATGTACCTTCTACCCTTGCCTGATTAATGCTCCTTCCTAATGCCTCGGCCAAGATTATGAACAAGAAGGGGGATAAAGGATCCCCCTATCTGATACCTCGTGAAGAGTTAAAGAACCCCTGAGCTACACCATTTACCAATACAGAAAATTTTGGAGAGCTTATGCAACTTCTGATCCAATCCACCAATTTCCTATCAAAACCAAACATGATCAGCATCTCAGCCAGAAATTGTCTGTCCACATGATCAAATGCCTTTAAAATATCCAGTTTTAATATCATGCTTGGGGTTCTAATTTTTCTAGCTGTGTGTATGGTCTCATGTGCAACTATAATACCTTCTACAATAGACCTTCCTTGAATGAAACCACTCTGCTCCTCAGAAATTAGCTTGTCAATTACCAATTTCAGCCTATTTGCTATTGTTTTCGCTATAATTTTGTAAAGGGTGTTACAAAGAGAAATAGGTCTGTAATCCCCCAAATTTTTGGCTTCCTTTTTCTTGGGAACTAATGCAATAAAGGTATGATTAATTGCCCCCAAAACTGTAGCCTTTCTTCTTGATTCTTCCACAGCCTTAGTCAAGTCATCCTTGATTATCTCCCAAAATTTTTGATAAAAAAGGGCTGGGAAGCCATCAGGTCCTGGAGCCTTTTCTGCCCCCAGCTGAAACACAACTTTCTTTACCTCTTCTATACTAATTGGTTTAAGCAATTCCTTGTTATCATTTTCTGATATTAAATTTGGGATACTTCCTAGAACAGTATTCCACTCTACACCCTACTGCTGCACGTCTTGTGTAAATAGGTTTTCAAAAAAACTGACTGCTTCTTGATTTATCTCTTCCCCATTTCGGATAACTGAACCATCTTCACGCACTAATTCTCCAATTCTATTTCTACTTCTGTTTACTAAGGTCGTATTATGGAAGTATTTTGTGTTTTTATCTCCTTCACGCAGCCATAATTCCCTTGATTTCTGCCTCCACTGACACTCCAGTCTAGCCAAAATTTATGTTTGTTCAGCTTTCAATTCTTTTTCTTTCGTGAATTCTTCTACTCCCATCCCTTTCTGAATAATTCTTTCATTTAGATTTCTAAGCTCCGCCTCTATCCTATCACTTTCCGCAAAGATATCTTTGAAATGCTCCTTATTCCACACTCGAAGTTTGGTTTTGATATTGGACAGTTTTTTATGGAAAGTGAACAAGTAAGAATGCTTTCCAGCCCGAATTTCTTCCCACCACTGAGAAATCAACTCATATAAACCCGGATCCCGAATCCACATTTTTTCAAAACGAAAGGGTGAGCCTCCTTTGAAATCATCTTTTGTAATTGTTAGCTGGATCGGAAAATGATCAGACCCACTGAAGGTTAATATGGAGGCTTCTATCAAGTTTGCAGCCTGATTCCAATCCCCAAATAGCATAAATCTATCTAACTTCTCAGCAATACCATGATGGCCTTGTCTTCTATTGGTCCAAGTGAAAATACCGTTTTTTGCCTGTACTTCCCTTAACTCATTGCTGTCCACAAAATCCTGAAAATCCTTTTGAACCGTGGTTATATTCCTTAAACCTCCTTGTTTTTCTGCGTTATTCAGTGTGGCATTGAAATCCCCACCTAACAAGACCCGCTCATCCTTCATTTGTCCTAAGGTAACCGTTAACAACCCCCAAATGGCCCTTTTTGCTGCTGTGGCAACTGGCCCATAAACATTTATCATCTTCACCTCAAAATTGCTATGGAACTGCCTCACCGAAACTAACATCCAACTCTGATTACCCATAATAAGTGAGCAGCTTACCTTATCGGAGTTCCAAATTACTCCTATGCCTCCCAAAGCTCCTTCCGCTTCCACGAAAACACCTTCCCAACCTCTCCAAAACCTCATCCTATTCTCCTGATCTTCCCTATTCCATTTTGTTTCCTGCACAAAGACTATATCTGGTTTATTCAAATCAATTTGACGTCTAAAAAGGCGCCATTTGCTAGCATTCCAGCTAACAATCCTCATGTCTCCTCGGGAAGGGGCAACTCCTTCCCGTTTCTTAAAATTGTTTGACTTAGTTTTGATTGTCCTTTCGCTTGCCCAGCCATGGCTAGTTTTTCCTTATTGGATTTACGTCCTTTTTGTTTGAAGGACCTCATTCTAGGGGTTTTATATGCTGCCTGAATTTGCTCCAAACCTCTTTCCTCCATTATGTCTTCTTGGGTTTCCTCATAGTTTTCATCCATGTCTGAATCTGAATCTTGACACATCAACTCCTGATTTTCCTTATTTTCTACTTCAAACACCCCTTCTAAAAACGAGTCCCCCCCAAACTCCTCTACTTCTGAAACCATTTTTTGCTCCACTACCCCACCTGCTGACAGACTCAAACCCTGCGCACCTGCTAAGAGCGAACAGACCTCTATGTTTTTCCCTTCATTACATTCCATCACTGCCTCTACTACTGGGCATCCTTTCACAATTTGAGATCCTTCCATAAGCTCCTCATCCGGGTTATTTCCACCGCTGCCATCTTCTTGTTCCACTACCCCGTTTCCTATACCTGGGGGCCATATAGCATCCACCAGCTCTTTTTCCATATCCGAGAGTGGAAGACCCATTGGTATGCCATCAACTTTTGCTTTACCCATATCCCGCTCATCCTCATACATATTGAGTCCATTGGCTGCTACCCACGCTGAACAATTTTCTCCATCATGCTCCACCGATTTGCACCTCGGGCAGAGACCAAGCTTATCCTCCTTCACGATTTCTTGCCTCCAAATACCACCCTTTGTCTCGAGGCCTATTTCTGTTGGAAACTCCAACCCCTGCTGGATCTCTATACACATTCTAAAATAGGTTCCTCTCATACTGTCCTCCTGTACTTTATCCAGAAACTTAAACTTCCCTAAGTGTCTACCAATTACCTTCAATGTATTTTCTGACCAGAATTCTGATGGAAGGTTGTATAGTCGAATCCAAGTGAAGCTTTCCACAATTTCGTGCTTTCCCGTGTCAAAATTTGGATTCCAGTCAAAGAAATGCATTTGTGATCCATCCATAAAGAATGGTCCTGAATTTCTTACTTTGTTTTTTTCCGTTTGAGTGGGAAAGGTAACCAGATAAAAATTGTTTTGCATTGCCCTAACCACTATCTTACTACCCCATTTCTCCATACACCAGTTTTTGATTTCTTTCTGCTTCTTTGGAAACCCCCCACCCCATTTCATAAATAAACCTATGTCTTTCAGTAGATTCCTAGTTTCCTTAACTGTATCTATTTCCAAAAATAAAGAGGGTTTAGGATCAAACGAGGTCACACCTTTATCACTGCTCAGCCGCAAAGCCTTTTCCTGCCCACCCAAGCCCAAATCTTTTCTCCGCCATTGCCCTGCATCATCCCTACTCAAGCTTTTCCCTTCTCTACTCCAACCAGGCTTCTTACACCGAAGTTTTCTCTATTCGCGAGTTTTCCAACTCCTGCATTAAGCCCACCACTCTTTCTGAGATACCCATATTGAGTAAAATTGCAAATCGGGGGCTCTGTTTTGCCTCTTTTAAACAGGGATTTGTCATAATCCCTCTTCCCAAATCACAGGAGTTTCTTTTTGACCAATGTTTATTCCTGAACCTATCCGCCCTATTCTGTCCAGCATTTAAAGAACAACATTTATCGACCCATTTCCCTTTCTCCCTCACCCACTGAGGCCTGTAGTATCCAAGCTGGTTCCAAGAGCCATTGTTTTCATACGCATTTCTTCCATTGTTTACCCTGTCCCTAAACACGTCCATTGGTTCCTCCCACTCCATTTCATCTCCCCATCCCTTCCTATTTCGGGTTCTTCGCTCCTCCTGTCTGTCCCACTGGACATCGCTCCGGTTTCCCTGCAACACTTTCCCCTGTAAATCTCTCCCCTGCCCCTCACGCCGAGAGCCTAGCTCCGCCATTTTTTTCTTTTTAGAATCCATTTTTATTGAATATAGTTGGCAAAGATGGAAATGTTAGTAATTAAATAAAATTATTTATTTAATTTGGAGTAAGAAGAATTTAGAAAATGAGCGATATAAAATAAATAATTAAATTTATTTATATGTAGATGACATTAGAGGAATTAATTAAATAAATCATATTTAATTAATTAACAAGCTAATCATGACCATTTTAGGCGTATATAATACCTTTGTCTCATTTGTTCCTTGAGCTGATTGTTCAAGTCTTTGTCCGATTATTCATATGGAACACACTGGCTCTCATTATCATACTGAAATAATTCCTCACCCTCATATACATCTAATTGATTAACATTAAAATCCTTATAATAATTGGGTGTACATTCATTCTCTTGGAATCCTTTGTCTTCTTCAAGCAATATAGAAAAAAAACATTTTGACTGATCATGAGGAAAATAACATATGTCACACTAGAATGAATCTTGTTGAAGATTCACATGATCCTTCTTCAAGGGATCAGGGGTGTGTTTCTCTTGGTATACTTGGTTTGTACTCCTTGGAACCAATTTTTTTTATCATTGGCTTGAGGTCTTTTAGACCAATCATAATTGTAAGGTCTATTATAAATTTGTGACCTTTATTGAAGTGTGTGATAGCATTGTTATAGGACACACCTTTCTCATTCTTTGCAACCTTGTATGAGAGATCCTTCATGGCTCCCATTAATATGTCCAATTTTTCCTTAGTAGTGAGGGGCCTACTAGAAGTTATTACACTTGGTTTCTGAAGTTTTACATAAGCCCTTTAGGAATTGAAGCACAATAGTGGTTTACA
>VDFB02138840.1:0-16875 GCA_007258455.2 Sequoia sempervirens
TTCTACTATTATTTTACCTACCTAAGTGGTTGTATATCAGTGAGTTGTAAGAATTGTAACAAACCATGTTTAAATATTTACTAGAAGAAGTTGTGAATCATATTGATTTCCTATAAGATATTCTATCACTATACTTTTCTTTGTGTCTACAACCTTATTTGCACATAGTCCTAGTTCATTGAATTATAATGAACTGTTGTTGTTATTAATTTATTGGTTATGATGTTAGTTTTAACAAGAAAACAGTAATCTGTAGTTATTGAAACAACTAATAAAACCCTAGGTATTTTACATTGGTATGAGAGCTAGTAGATTTGTTAGCTTGCTGGGTGTGTTTTGTGTATGCAGCCGAGCCAGAGGGATCAATGGGCCTTAGAGGGAGAGAAGAAAACTAGAAGCTGAGTCACAATAGTTAGGGTATCGAATAAGAGGCAGAGGTAAGAAGATGTCAGATTGGGATGAGGAATGGAGAGCTTTCATGCATGCACAACAAAAATAGCACAAAGGTAGTAATAAATGGCAAAATAGTAGGAGAAAACAACACAAAATACTCCTCCAAATGTTGTAGATCATGAATAATTCTAGAAATTCCATCAGATCTGCACACAATAATGGAGTAAAAGGTAGTAATTCAAATTAGAATGGGTTTGAAAATCATATGCATAATATTAGGGCTCCAACTGGATCAACACCCAGACCCAAACAACCTACATTCTTGCCTAGAGTTGATTTGACACAAGAAGAGGAAGATTTGAATCCAACAGAAAATGATTTTAATGTCTACAAAGTTGCATATTCAAGACTTTATCTGGATGTTAGACATCGAATCCAATTCGTACAATTCTATAATGCTAGAAATGGATCATTAGGAAGACAACCTATGCAGCAATTTAGTAGAGATTTGCAGCAGATGATGTGTAAGTTGACTCTCACAACTTTTAATGGCTTGGGGAAGGTCATTGCATGGGTTTGGGTCCAAAAACTAGACACATTTTCCACTCAACCCTATAATAGAAGATGAAGCTACTGAGTTCACTATTCTTCATTTGGATGGTACAACACATGAGTGGTGACATCATGGGGTAATCACACCGGAACATCATAGTGATGTGACATATGGTGGTTTCACAGAGACTCATAGATAGGTTTGATAGGAAGGATCTAAAGGTGCATTTGAGAGAGATGACACATTTGAGGCAGCATGGTTTAGTGGAAGATTATGTGGCAAAGTTTCAACGAGCTTTAGTCATGGTGCTTGATGTTGTAGAGAGGAGACATATATCATTGTAACTATACATGGTAAGCCTCACATGAGCTTACAATGAGAGATTTAATTATTCCTTTTTAATAGAATGGTTGTTATGGCTATTTTCCTATTGTTATTGAGCTAAAACCTAAAATTAGTACTGAGTTTGTTATACAAAACCATAGCAGGTGCAAACAACTCATAAACAATCAAAAAATCATCACAAGATACATGTATGCATGTGAACTCTATTTCCACAAAGTCCATTGCTGCAAAGTCCTATACAAAATAACATATTCATGAGCAAAATATGGTAATCATTTTTGAATTTGGACAAATTAATAACCTGATTAGAGGAAATTTTCTTGATAGGATAGATATATTACAAAAGAAAGATAGGATAGATATGTTACAAAAGAAAGAGCGTATTTGTTGCATGTTTTATGGAAACAAGGATGTTACATGTTCAATCAAGGGGTTGCAAGTTCTTTAGTTGAGCATAATTGAAGTATATACTCCTTTATCCACTCAATCATTGGCTGCAAAAAATTAGAAAAATTTATCTATATCCATTCCAACTTGCATCTTCTATCACATAAGGAAGATGACTACAAGGAAAGGGCAACAAAAAATTAGGATATAACCCCACAATGTGCCAACTTGGATGCATCTATTGTAGAGTTTGTCAAAGTGCAGAAGATGATGAGGTTCCTACACATAATGTACCCAGTGGAAGTGGCACTGCATTAGCTTGTGGTTCAAATCATGTTGAACCAAGCAATTACTTTGATCTAGATGCTTTTGATAGAAGATTGAAGACCAAAATACAAATATTCTACTATATTATTTTCACATTTTGTAACTGGAATGATTTTCATTTGAATCTTGACTTTGGAGTTTTGAACATATATGACATAATATTAAAATTTTGAACTATCAATTGACATTTAATATTATCTTTATCACTACCATTGATCAATGATGAAGAATCATACTATCATAGATTCAAATGTTATTATTATTATATGATATATCAAATAAATTTTCAATTATGTATAATATATATAATACAGTTGTACCTAGCCATACTGTACCCAAGAAAAAAAAGTGTTGTATTAGCATACCTAAACCCTATACCCATACTTGATCCCATACCAGAACCAACAACTTAGCATATCAATTAATCATTAATGCAATATATACAAAAAAATATAACTTTTTTGTCATATCTCATACATTCAAATTTGCTCCTTCAAGATTAACACCTAATAAGTTGGCACCAATGAGATTAGCACCCTGGAATATGAGGTAGTTTCTCAATATTAGAAGGAAAAATTCTCTCTATAGAGGAAACAATAACATCATCAGTTACAACCAATGCAGAAACCAAAATTCTCCAAATGGGTTGAAGTACATAAAATGGGTGACTCTATCAAAACAGTTCAGAAACCAACTGTAGACACATAAAATGACCAGGCCTATATAAGCTCTTATTTTACCACTTTTGTCCTAGCATAATTATGACATTTAATTATGTCCTTGGTCCCAATTGACTATTAATTAAATAATACATTATTATTTAATTGATTCATATCTCTTTTATTCTTCATGATTATTAAATAAATAAATTTTATTTATTTATTCAATACGTCACTAAGGGTCTATTATAGATTCTTACAATTAAATAAATGAACTTTATTTATTTATGTAATGTCACTAATTCTCATAATTAAATAGATTTATTAATTTATTTAATTATTGGTCATGTCCTCTAAATTAAATAATTATCTTTAATTATTTAATTGCTAAATTTAACATTTCTCTCATTTTAAATAAATGAAATTATTTAAAATGATATCACATTCTTTACTATAAGTTCATTTTAGTAAATAATCTGAAAATCAATTATTTATTGTCACACAAAATCCATATTTTGAATTTATTTAATTCAAAATGGTAATCTTTTTCCAAAAATCAAGTAATTGAGCAAATTCTTGGTTTTTCAAATCTACTTTTCAGTTCAATCCCCTTATCTTTTGATTTTTGAATCCTCTCATAAATCAAGCAGTCTTTATCTTCTTTATCTTCTTGATTGTCAAAAATATTTTTTTTGACTGATTATCATGTTTATTCTTGACCACCGATTCAAATTTCTCAAATGACATCTCGACCACTCATTTAATGACTTTTCCCTAACCCTAATTAGGGATTGCCACATGAAATCCCATCCACTTATTTTCAGCTTTGTTAGCTTTTAATCTCGTTCGTCCGTCCAAAATTGCATTTTCTATAAAATACCAATTTTGCTCACATTTACTACTCACGCTCATACTTACATATTTGCACAACATGATATTTTCTTATTCGATTTCATTAAGTTTTAGGCATTTATTAGCATAGTCATTGTTTGAATCCTTCAAATCTTGTTTAAGGCATTTTCATAGTCAAATTTCTCACACACTCGATCCAGGGCAACATTTGAAGCAAGTTTAAGGTGCTATGGAGGTGAATCATGGAGGCTTTGTGAATTAGCTGGTATAATCGTTTTATTTTTTTTAGCTTTCATTGTACTTCATAGCTTTCATTGGGTTTTATTCTTATTGATCTAATCATGCTAACCTTATACCTATAAAATTTAACCCATTGATACACCAACTAACCTCAATGCCCACACAAATCTGCATAGATTATACATATGTAAATCTAATGAACTCATGGATGGCATTAAACCAATAGATTGTGAACAATTTACATAAGTCCTCCAAAGATAATAATATTATGACTTCAGTTTCTATATGGATTTTCCATTGCAAAAATTAGTTCACCTTTAGGCTATAGTATCAAGCATTTTATTTTGAAGTATAGCTATAGATAAATATCATGTGAGCTTGAAAGGAAATACATTATTAGTCAAGAAAAGGATTAAGTCATGATGATGTTTCTTTCAAAGCCTACACAATAAGGCATGGACTCCCTCATAGGTGGCTCTCAAGTAAGACAAGGGAATATCAAAAGGATGTGAAAATACATTTTTTGACAAGAATCTACTTTGATTATGAAAAATGTTCAAAACAAATCTATGGCTTCATACTTTTAGCACAATGTTATCAGATAAAACAATATAATGGTATAACCTCTATGAACTGTTGTTTACAAGGGCATATATATTGATATAAAAATGAAGTTATTATCCAGATGTACATAGATTACATAATCAATTACATTATCAAGATTTAAAATAATTTAGTTTCACACCATTCAACAAAAATGCTTCTCTAGTCTAGATAACAAATAGAAAGACCTGAATTTGTTCTTTGTTTCCTTGTGGTTATGATTGAAATGGTCTAGCAAGCTTCCTTCTTGATGCTCTTCTTGTGATTATGGGTTAGGAGAGCTAATAGGAAGGAAGTGCTTGATTGTTGATTATGTACTGAAATTAAATGAAACAACCATAACATAAGTCAATGAAATAGTACAATGACAACATCATACACTTGCAAAAAGAACAATTAATTATTGATATGAAAATCTAAAGAAAATGTCATTATAAACTTATACCTGAGTCTGCAAATCATCACCAGTTACAATATTGCCCACTGTTCGGAGAGCTAATATAAGGACAAATGGAGAGGGATGGCTATAAACATAAACATACATGCATTTTTTCAAAATATCCAAAACAAATCAATTGTGCATGTTATAAACACGTATAACAATCCAAACATGGATCCAAATGGATTAATCTAAGTCATACCATCCATTATATTTAGTGCATTACAATTTAATATATAAGTAGCATAGGAAAGTATTACCCAAGATATTGTTTAACATTGAAGGGAAATAGAACACCTATCTCTACCATAACAAACTAACTATATTTACACTTACAGTAGGAGCTCAACAAGCCTGTGACACCATCCTCAATCACAGCTTGAATTTTATCATTTGTCTCATCTGAGAGATAAAACAAAGCCCATCAAGCATCTATTAGAACTTAATCATTCAAATGAATAAACCGCTCAAGCGCAGGTAGAGCGGGCTTTGTCTGAGGGAAAAACATAATTTAGCAAGTGCTTGAAACAAATAGTAATATAAAAATTATTCAAGTTAAAACAAGGAAAGACATGGGTGAACTGATATACTTATTCAAACACTGGTTGTGGTTTCCCTCGGCAGAAATTAGACAAATCCCATATTTCATTTCTCAACATTGAAAGCTTAGCATGTTCATTCAATTGAGCAAGAAGTGGCATGAGAGCACCTTGAGAAAGAACTAGATCTCTGCATTTTGGGGAGTCACCAAAATGGGGGCTTTGGAATAGGGTATGAACATCCATCAAAGCATAAATAATAGAGAAATTTTGTCAAATTTTGTAGTTGCAACTTCCCTAGTAGAAGTATATGAAAAATGTGGAAGCATAGACAAGGCATGTGAATGGTTTGAAAAAATGCCTAAAAGAGATGCCATCTCATGGAATACAATGATTACAAGATATGCAAAAAATGGATTTGCTAAAAAGGATTTAGAAACTTTCAAGCAAATGCAATTAGTAGGTGTGAAGCCAAATTCTACAACCTATGCTAACATCCTCCCTTCCTGTGCCAAAAATGGGAGCTTTGGAGAAGGGTATGAACATCCATCAGAGCACAATGGATGGGGGATTTTTGTTAGATATTATGGTTGGAAATGCTCGGTTAGACATGTATGCAAAATGTGGAAATGTACACAAGGCATGTGAACTCTTTGATGGAATGCCTCAAAGAGATGTCATCTCATGGAATGCAATTATTACAAGATATGCACAAAAATGGATTTTGTAATGATGCTCTCAAAATATTTGAAATAATGAAGCACTCTGAAACATATCCCAACATTGTAAGCTTTTTTTGTATTCTTTGTGCATGCAGCCATGGAGGTTTAGTAGATGAGGGTTGTGCATACTTCAAGCACATGAGTAAGCAGTATTGCATTACACCTATAGTTGATCATTATGTGTGCATGGTTGACATTCTTTCCTATGTTGGCTATCTCGAGGACACTCTAAACTATATCATTAAGATGCTAGTTAAACCTGTGGAGGTTGTGTGGATGTGTTTTCTTGTTTCCTATAGGTTACATATAAATATAGGCTTAGGAGTATTTTGATGTAAGTAAAGGAAGAAACAAATACCTTCTACAATTTTAGTTTGACCAAACTCAATCTTCAACAAACCATCCTTATTTGTTTGCTCATCTTTCTCTCATTATTTATTCCTCAAAACTCAAAATTCCTTAAACCATCAAAAATCCACACAACAATCAGAGTTCCAATCTTTTGTCAAGACTTCAAACCAGCTTTAACAACTTGAAAATGATTGACTAAAATAGACTAGGTTCCTTCAAATATTAGTACAAGACCATCGCATCACCAAACTTTCCTCAATGAGCTATAATAGCATTTTACAAATACAAATTTTAGAATAAAAGGAACAAGCCACCAACTCTAAACCTAAGACCTCTCCATTAGGGTTAACTCAACATAATTCAACTTATCACAAACCACATGAACACTTGTTTCCTTATTTGGTCATAGTTCCTTCATAAACTAAATGTAAAGCTTGTAGGTCTACAAAATAGTTTGTCAGAGATTTTCTCCCAAGATAAATACATTTACCCAAAACTAACCATACCTTTAGATACCTTTTTGGCTTAGTTAAAATATATGTCAAAGTGGGGTATAGATCCTTTGGACCAAATGATTCAAAATTGACTATCTCAGTCAAAATTATGCCTCTTTAGGCCTTGGCTACCATAGGGGTCTTGAATTTCTTCTATCTCCAAACCAAAAATCTCACAAACAATACTTGGTTCACTCTTTATTTGGTCTGTACAAACTTATTATTCCATTAAAAGTCCACTTCTAAAGGTATTTTTATAAACCCTAGACTCTAACCTCCATCTTTACTCATAAAACCCTATTTTCAGACTAGGGCAGTGACCATTCGCCACACTAAATTCATCCTATTGATCTACAACCTCTAAAATATGAGAATAGATACTATAAAGGGTAAACTCACCAAAAAATGAGACCTTTCACTTGATAAAAATAGAAGGAATGCAATTTCATCAACATAATGGTCACATGTATAGAGGGCTCGTACTTCCTCAAAGTAGTTGATTATTCATGGCATTGCAAGGATACGAATTATCAATTCCAAATCCTTAGAGATGCTTTGAGGAGGTTGGGCCAAATAATGTGTGCAAGTAGTGAGAGATGTGGCCTATGTGTAGATATGTGTAGGGAATTTGATTGAGGCTACCACATGAATGTCTTGATCAAAACCTCTAAAATTGTTTAATTGGATGCCAATATCTTCAACAAAAACTCAAACACAGAGATTGAGCAATACAAGAACACATAAAAAATAGGATTTAGTTTCAACAACACAAATGACTTCGTAAATTAGAAGAGGGGTGTTAAAAAAACTACAAGATCCACTTCACTACAATGTACAATACAAAATTTGTAATTAATAGTAAAAATACTTTAATTTACTTCATCTACATTATACACAAGAAATTGTAAGCTAAATACAATAGTTACATTCAAAGCAACAATGACAACTTAACACCTATTATAATATTAGTTCCCATTGTTCCTAGTGTTCCACCATTCTATCACAATGGGCCCATTATACTCCTCATGCAATCTGAAGTTAGGATCCTTACTAAGAATTGTTTGTTTTATTTGTCCAAGCATGTTGTTAAATGTTTCAAAAATCTCTTCAAGACTAGGAGATTCAGTATAGCTAATGACCTACATAACAAGTGAGATAAAGAAACAAACATATCTAAAAAAATATCAATAAAACATAAGATTCAAATGATAGAAAGAATACAAACATCAATAAATTGATAATTTAATAATAAAATATGAAATTCTTTGAATTAATCAAGCAAAAAATGATTGTGTGAAGCCTTGAGTTTATCCTATCCTAAAGGTGAAAAATAAATAAAAATGCAATATAAAGAAAACACAAGGAACACCTCAAAAATTAGCCTAAGGAATGATAAAGAATGATAGCAAAATAATGATTGTAAATGATTATACCTTTGTGTTGTTGAATCCCTTGGTTGGCCCTTGATGTTTAAAAGTGTGTGTTCTCCTTGGATGGCTATGGAGATGGTTAGATGCAAGATGAACAATTTGATCAAATACAAATGCTCATGGCTAAATGACTTGATTAGATGAGGGAAAATACTTGCAAGTTAAGTAATCAAATTTGTAGCATAAAGGTGCAAATGGCTAAGTCTTCTCAAATTCTTTAGAAGAGGGGGGTATTTATAGAAGAAATTAAATTCTCTTGAGAATTCAATGGTCAAGATTGAGCAACCATGGCCAAGATGAAGGGCTATGGATAGTTGAGGACTCAAAAGCCCTCACATCTTGACATGTGGAATGTGAAGTGGCTAAGGATGTGATGAGGTGTAGGTGAGGTGCAAGGACATGTGATGGAGGTACTTACAAGTACCTTGATGTCACCATTCAATGATCACATGGGGAAGAGAAGATTGCTTGGAGAAATAAAAGTGAATTGAAAATTCACGGTAATTGAGAGATCTTATGGATAAGACAATGTGCCCAAATAGAGGTGAGAAGTACCTTGGATAAAACAAGGTTCTTAAAAAGGTAAGTACTTACCCACATGTGACTTGATGTGACAGGTCAAAGATTCTAGAAGATTTTGGAACATGTGATGTGACAAGTCAAAGGTTCTAGAACTTGCATGGGAAAGAGAAGATTCCTTGGAGGAATAAGAAGGAATTAAAAATTCCTTGGTGGATGGGCAGAGTTGACCAAGATGTTGATTGGATTAGATAATTAGTGATTAGAAGATAATTAGTGGTTAAGGAAGATTAGAGGCCAACTTGAAAAAGTTGGAGGATGTGACACATCCTAGTCAAAGATTAGGCATGTGAACATTCCTAATGAAGAGATTAAGAGGTTGATTAGGGTTAAGGAAAAGGATGTGACATGTGAGGAATTAAACAAATGTCATATTTATTTAATTCATTTGATGAAAGGGGAATTAAAGAGGTAAGGTATTTAATTATTTGACTAGATACCTTAGGGATTAGAAGAACTTTAGAGGTATTAATTAAATAATAGTGATATTACTTAATTAATGTGGATAAGGGGATATTTAGATGAAAAGGGGTAAATTTGGACAAATGAAGTGTCCAAATTTAGGTGTCTACATTTTTCCCCTCTTTGAGATGGTTTTACGAAGTAGCATCATTTCAAAGAATATTAAAACGTAGAACCTAGAAGAATATGGTTAGATTGGAAAAGATGCCCCAGCCATTCAATGGAGTGACTAGGAAGGAAAAAATGATGAAGATTAGGGATTGAGGATGCCCCCTGAGAGGACATGCGGGTTCAAGATAACATGGGTGTGCTCTCGAAATGGATGAGATGATGAAAGGGGATATGAGGATGATGATGTAAAGTGATGGATAAGAAAGGATGATAAGGATGGGAGATGATGAGAAGCACAAATGGATTGAAAGTCAAAGGTGATGTTGCCCCAGTCAAGCTACAAGAAAAATGGGTTGATGATGGATGGAGTGTTGTCAATAAGGGAACATAGGGAAGGATACACCATGATGATGATGATGAAAGTGTTGTTGATGAGGGAAGGATACATCCCAAAACAACATGAGGATAGGGAAGGATACATCCCGAATAAAAGGGGTTGTTGATGAGGAAGGATACATCTCAAAACAACAAAGGAAGGGAAGGATACATCCCTATAAAAGGGGTTATTGATCAAGGCTTGTAACAAGGCTGGGGACAATACCCAGGATGTGATAAGATGATTTGTGCTAGATTGAATGGATGAGGATTGGATTAAGATGTGAGATGGATGAAAGGAATAAAAATGATTGGGGACACGATGCTTAGAATAACCAATCTATGTTATTCTTAAGAAGAGTGAAGAGATGACAATAAGGGAGGGAGAGTGATGAAGGATGAATGGATGAGGGGGATTTTGATAGATGAGAGGATGGAATGAGAGATGAAATGCAATTCTAATGCAATTTTCCATCTTTAGAGCATTTTTTTTTTCCATTGCATAAGACACAAGATATCAGGGTATGAAGAACCAAGGAAGATTAGTGTCTAATGCATAAAGCAAGCACAGCAAACAAGAAGGCTATCCCAACACCCAAAATTCATGAATACCTTGGTCGGGCCAAGCATTGGGATAACCATAAGCACAAAAGGATGCCCTAGTATAACACAAGACCTTAGGGGTCTTGGTGGGTACTACGTGGGACAGCCTATAAGACAACAAAGTAAAAAGATCAAGATATGCCCCTATGTTTACCAGTCAAAGCACACCATGATATGATGGATCAAGGCGACCATGACAAGTGATAATAGGGAGCTCAAATGATAAACAAAATCCAAAAGCATCAAAATATTGCAATTGATTTCAAACGTCCTTTTCCATAGGATCAAGGGGATGGATGTGATTGATGAGGTCTATTACGAAGGATGCATCCTATTGAGACCAATGATGGATACTAAACTAAAAGATCGATATGACACTAGATATTCAAAACCAATTGGATTTGATGATACAAGTGGATATTGTTTGTTAATAACTAGCTAGATAAGGGAATAGCTTAACAAAACAACATAAGGTAGACAAGACATGATATAGAAGACTAAAACATCCTAGTGACCTAGGGGATCAAGGGCCAATGAAACATTAGCCTTGCCTATGTGAAAGTGCAGAGCCCTTGTAGTTCGATAAAAGGTTGATGACTAACCATGGATAAAAACAAAAAGAGGTAAAATGGGGACCAATGAGGGATGAAAAAGATAGGAGGGATGAAAGGAGCCTCGAGGGTGGATCAAATGATTAACCTTTCCTATGTGAAAGCACATGGGAAATTTAGTTTGACAAAGACCAAAGACAAATGATGGAGAAGGGGATAAAATGATGGGATTGATATGATAAGATAAGACTGACTTGGTGGATTGGATAGGATGATGATGATCACACAAAGCTCAGGGATAGGATAGTTATCCAAGTCAGCCAAAAATGAATTGGGAGAATGATACAGTGGAGAGATGAATGATGAGAAGCAATAGGAGATTAGAAAGATGTGCAAAGGAAGTAGGAGTGATGACAATGAAATAGATGGCATCGGATTGGATGGGGAGTGGCCTATAACTAGATACCAATGACAAGGGATTACAAGATGGGATAAGGATAGGGATGAATGGATAAGAAGAGAAATATGGGTGGATAGGAAGAGTAGGATGGGGAGATGAAAGGGATGCTATGATGGATGAATAGAGGGATGAGGAATAGAAGATGGAACGAATTGCTATGATGGATAGGAAGATAAGGATTGGGAGATGGAAGGGATTGTTTGGATAGGAAGATAAGAATGGGGAGATGGAGGGGATTGTTTGAATGGATAGGAAGATAATGATGGGTAGATGGAAGAGATGATGTCTCCAAGGAATATGTCACAAAGGGAGATAACTTCCCCCACTCTAAGTATGTCGTGTGTCATGAGGTAGGAGGGACACAAGACAAGTGGATGGGAAGATAAAGGAGCTAACTAGAGGAAGATAGGATGGGTGAATAAGGGATATGATAGAGCATGGATGAAGGGAATGTATACCAAGAGGTGTGCAAAGCATGCATAGATAGGTGCCCCTGATTTGATCAAGATCACAAGAAGGATGGAGGGAATGCATAACCGGAAGCTACTGCCAAGTGTGGAAAAGGACAGATGGTGATTTACACATGATGCTTGTTTTCCAGGTTTTCATCATGGTACTTATCCAAGGCACTTGTTTGCCAAATTTTCACCATTGGACAAATTAGTTCTCTGTAGAATTTTATTTTTTTGTTTTTGACTATGTTGGATTTTTTTTGACCTTTTGGATTTTTTTAACTTTTTTGATTTTTTTTTTACCTTTTTTACTTTTTTTTGACTTTTTTAACTTTTGTGGATTTGTGGATAGAAGGTGGATGGAGATGGACAAGGATAGAGATGTGAATAAGTGGATTGAGAAGACATGCGATAGGGATAAGGATGATAGACTCAAGCATCAATTTCCAGACGAGGTATTAAGAGCCCATGTTTGAGATGACTATTTGAGGTTGGTACAACCCTATTAAGATGAATGGATTATACATGAGAATGGATTAAAGGGATTGGGTGGGGGGAGATATGGGGGATAATGGATGGGATTTTGGAAAGTGTATGGATGGAATGATGGGATAGGTGTGTGATGGGGAAATGAGTTAAGGATCAGCATCAACATATAGGGTGGTCAATGTGAAATGATATGATGATTAATGGATGGAGAATGTAGGGATAATGGAGGAGATGAGATAGTGAATTTTGGGACATAAGGGCCCAAAACATATTTAGGAGATGAAAGGGGTGTATGATTAGCTTTTGTCTTAGCAACTTTGGATGTTGTTACAAATTTTTCATTTGAAGGCATTGCATCCTTTTTCTTTTGGATCCACATGGTTTTTATTTTTTTTTGTTGGGCCTTTGTGGCCAATTGGTTTGTTTAGATTTTGGATTTGATTGTAAATTGGATTTTTCTTCTTTTCATCATGTATTTTAGAGGGGAAATGAGGAGCTTTTGATTCATGTGGATGTTTAGATTCATGCATTTATGCTTTCACATCCAAAGTGATATAAGTAGCAATGGGATGGGTGCGAGAAGATGGATGATGTGGAGTGACGAAGGTAAGATGGTGAGATGTGGATGGAGGATGTGTAGGTATGCACCTTTATTGATCCTAATTAGGGGGCATAAGAGTGGGATGTTTATGATGGGTGACATGGACAGGACAAGATGGAGGAGGTGATTTTGGGATATAAGGGCCAAAAATAGACGTAGGACCTAGAGGAGACATGGATGGAGTAGATGGAGGATGGAAGATGGTGGATGGAGGGATGTAAGGACCCAAAATGGATGGAGCAGATGAAGGAGTAATATGGACGGTTGTTTTGAGGTGGTATGATGGAGGAGGGGGGATGGCAACAAATGATTTGGCAGAGTGATGGGAAGAGCCTGTATTTATTTTGAAAGAGGCTCATTGAGGATGAGTAGAGGTTGTACCAACATTTTTGGATTGTGAGTCTTGAGAAGTACAACCAAGACCACATGTGTAATCGTGTTCATTGACTTGGATGGGCTCTAAAATATCTTGCTTATGAATGCCTAAACCTTTTCCTTGATAATTCATGATCTTAAGCATTCGATCCATGATAGGATTTTTGTTATTCTATAAGAAGGATGCAAGTCCATTATTAGGTGGAGGATGCTAGGTGGTATATATGATTTGTTTTTCTTTTGAATGGAGACCACCATGCAAGAATGTGAGAGTACCAAGGGGATATAAAAGTGGTGTGGGAATAGTATGGTTAGGCGTGTTGGAGTTAAAATGACACTGAGAGGGGGGGTAAATCAATGTCTTAACATATTTTGACTAATTTTCTAAAATTCAAAAACATAGCTCAGATTTGATCTCAATATTGTTCTGATTAATGCATTCATGAGTTGAATGTAATCATTCATAAACAGAATTGAGAAAAGTAATAATTCCAACAGTGTACTGAAACAAAAACAACACAGTAAAGTAGAGAGAACACAGAAGAACAAAGTGACACAAAATTTGTTGAGTGGAAAACCCTCATGGGGTATAAAAACCACTCCCTAAATTCCTTCCAGGCTTAATCTTTTAATCAACTGTTCACAATGCCTTATAGGCTGATTTTTGAGCACCCACTCAAGGAGCACCAACCCCTCGTTCAGAGATACCTACCTCAAGGAGTACCAACACCTCAAATTATGTTTTGAACAATAATAATAATTGAGGGGATTTCTCTATTTTCAATTAAGCACATATTTTCTCGTCTACAAAATACCTTAAAGATTCAATAATTGAATCCCTAAAATAATACATAGAGAAGAAATTTACAATCGCTGCATCTTGTTATTCAGATTTTATTGCATAGTTTATCAATACATTTTCATACAGCCAAAGAATGATAATCTCATAATTACAACAACAACCGAACAAAAACATTGTTTTCTACTCCTCTTTATATGTCTTTTTGAATTAAAAAAAAATATAACTGTCTTCAAAAGTAATGGTTGAACAACCAAAACAATACAAGAGCTGTTTAATCCAGCTAAGAGCCATCCTCAACAAGTTTGAAATGTATGAGATCATTTCTCTACATTAAAAGCACAATTTCCCACCATAGAAAATCATAACCTCTAATACATGAAAGACAATACTTAGTTAGGGCATCATTTGTCATATTAGTAACAGAGATGCAGAGTTCAGTTAAAGAAAATGGTGATAATAAACCAGTATGTGCAGCATGAAATGCATAAATAAAAATACCAGACAAATCTGTAACTCCCATGGCTCCATCAACCACTGTCGAGCTTCCAGCCAGAGAGGCGCATCAAACATAGCAGCCATACCATTCATTTCTGAACCAAAAAATGAATTTCATCCTACAATGCCGTTACAGCCAGCAACAATAGTAAAGAACAGTTTATGAAGCTTTCTCATGATGGCGGCCAGGCTAGGGTTTCATACCCAGTCAAAAAGAATAATCACAAATTTTTCCCTAAGTAACCTTCTTTTCAATCGATGTGACAGTATGTCGAAGGCAACTTTAACGCCAGATGTTCAACCCTAATTCAATTGTTAGTCATCCCCTTGGTTCAATTCACTTTCGCTGTGACACATCAGAGTCAGGGAGAAGACATAACGAATACATCATGTCTCATCGATGGGCTTCCTTAGTGTATTATGTATTCGTTGAGACATAAGGAAACTTCTCACTGAGATTTACTTTCTTTTGCTCTCATTCTATTGTTGTGACCAAATGATATCAGAGAGATCTTTGTAGACTTCATAATGTTTTTCCGGGAGGCATATAATATTCTTCTAGTCATTGAGACAAAAGTATCTCTCATTGAAATGAAATCATCATTCGTCTTTGCTAAGACAGTATAGTCAGGGTGACCTCTTGTAGAGTACTCTATCACACTAAAAAAGCCTTATCCACTGAGTCGTTGAGACAATTCCAATCTCTCGCCAAACGCACTTCATAAGACTTAGTTGGCAAGACCAAAGAGTTCGCTATGACATTCCACCAAAGCAAAACTCTTACCGATACACATCCATCCACCATCGGTCGGCGTGACATTGCATATTCGTTATAACCTCACACCGAAGTAACCCTTTGCACAAGTCAATGAGACACAAATCTTTGGTGAGATTATATATTGTCGCATTATATGTTTGGCCTGAAAACCTCTGTGATGTCATGTCGGTGAGACAAATCCACTTCACCGAGACCTATTCTGATATCACCCAACACTTACTGATAGACTTCCAACTACATTAGTCGTTGAGACATAGTCCTTTTCGCTATGACCCTTTGCCGAAGTCTTAAACACTTGCAGAAATGTTCCCATTCAACCTTCGATTGGTGAGACAAGGTAATTTCATTGTGACCACATAACGCATCTTTAATAAATAAATATATGATAGAGATCACTTTCCGTCAATAAACAAAAGAGGTCTTGCCGACAGCTGCTAGTATGTTAAATTCAATCGACATGACATTAGAAATGTCTTGCCGATAGGCAACATAGACATTTCAAATAGGATTGGGGAGACCCTACCATACTCACATCGATATGTGTAAGCCCAAATGAGAAACAACCAATACCATTGTGACAAAATGAGATGTCAAAACCAAGGTAATCAGAATGCCTTCAAAAATGTGAGTTCAATGAATGTAATCAAATGTTTGTAATCATTTGAAATACACCTGTGATATGCAAAGAGAACCATCCTGACAAAGAAACCATCTTTCAAACTCTATCAATCAAAGAAATAGCATTCATAACATGAACCAGAATTCTCATCTCCATGAAATTGAAACATAACAATTAACTTTCGGTAAAAGCCAAGAGACATCAAAGAAGTTCCATAATAAATCATAAGGATCCAAACTGAGACTGATCATCAAAGAGAACTAACTGAAAGAGATTTTGTCATCAAGGACAAACCATAAACACAACTAAGATCCAACAAACTCCTCCTTTGTCCTTGATGGAAAAACACAAATGACTCTCCCCCTTTTTGCCTCAAGGAAAAGAATAGAAGAAAATGTGTGCTGCCATGCAAACACAACCCAGAAGCCAACCAAAAAATATCAAGTGAGAAATAGCCGCCGCAAAAGAGCAAGTAACCAAGATTGTAGGAGCAATGTTAGTGAATAAAATAAGTAACATGCTCCCCCTAAGCTGAAGCTTGGAGAATTAGAGTAGTAACGATTGAGAGACAACTCCCAATCAAAGTCTTTGCCTTTCAAATAACTCTTTTGCTAAGGGCTTAGTAAAAATATCAACCACCTGATCTTGTGATCCAACAAAATGTAAACATACTTCATTAGCCAGTACCTTTTCTCACAGAAAATGAAACTTGATAGAAATATGTTTAGTTTGAGAGTGCATAACATGATTTTTTGATATATTTATCACACTAGTGTTCTCACAAAGAAT
>VDFB02138841.1:0-10925 GCA_007258455.2 Sequoia sempervirens
TATTAAAAAATCAATTAGTTTCCAAAATTTATTAGGGATAGCATGGCAAAATTCTATTTTCAGGAAGTGTCCACTTTAAAAATTAGTAAAAAATCAAATATTCATTAAAAAATTATTAGAAAAATTGTGCATCAACTACATACTGTTAGCTAATTTCTCACCAAAGCGATTTTAAAAATACTAAAAAAAAGTTCATCGTGCTACGTTCTCACAAAAGTTGCTATGTTATATTTTCTGACAAAAACAACACCAATTTTTTTGGGTTCCTCTTTTGAACCCTTTAATCTCAACTATTTTCAAAATAAATTAGTAATTTAGAAAGTAGACTCAGAGTAGTATGATCCTTGTTTTTGTTCCATCTCAAAATTATGAGTGCAACTATCCTCAATTTCACATCCAAGGTCAGTATTTTTTTATTTAAAAAAAAAAAGTGGTCACTTAAGCCCATTTTTTGGCCCCCCATCTTTTTCCACTTACCCACCATAATATATAATATAAATAAAAACTATAACGGTATAATAATATATAATAATTTAAGTATATTAATTTTATTATTAATTTACTATTTTGTTAACATCTAATAAATAGTCTAATATATTAAATTCTAAAAATTAAAATTATTATTATAATATTATAATATATAAATGTGTGTGTTAATACACTATTTAAAAATATCATATTACAATTTTTTAAAATCTTAAAAAATTATAATTCAAAAGGTTAACTTTCCCATAATCATTGCACCACATGATATCAATCATTAACTAAAATACTTGACATATATCATAAATTTTATCTTTTATCAAATTTACATCTATTAAGCCTCTAATTAGAAGTGGTTAAAAAATGTTCAAAAAAATTAATCACTAGTTACAAACATTATAATGACATGTAGATTGAATGAGTTCATTTATAGTGAAAGGGCCTTGCCTAAATCATGAAATTGTGTCATTTGTTTAGCATTTCCTTTAAAAAATGAATAATAAAAATAGAGATAATTGTGTTATAATTATATTAGATAGTAATAAATTTTTTAAATATATTAATTTTTTTAATATATAATATTTTTTAAATATATATATTAATTTTTTTTAAGGTAAGTAAAAATTATATATTATAAAATAATTAATATTTAAATCTATTAAATTTAATTGGATGACTTTAAGTGATAAATTAAGTTTTTTAAATAAAAATAAAGGCAATTTATTTATATGAATGAATAATGTATTGTTAAGATAAATATCAGTACACTTTTATTTTGATGGATAATTGTTTTAATATCTTTTTTATTTTTAGTTAAAAAGACAAATTTTAAATGAATGGTAATGAAAAAAGTTAAATCACTATATAATAACAAGATAATCTTGTCTCTCATCACAAAATTAATTTAATATATAATCTAATATGATATATATTAAAATCTAATGTATAGTGTAATATAGTATAATTAAAAATAGTCCAATAAGGGACTCCCTTGGTCATAAGGGACTCAAATCAACTAAGTGTTCTCCTTTGGTTGTGGTGTGTTTGGACTTTGGAAACACGAAATTGGGTGTTGGTGGTGCTGAAAATCTTGGATGCGAGACCTTGGTGGACGTTTCAACTTCTTCTCAGGGATTGGGGGATCCAAGACAATTTCCTCCCCTAAGGTAGTGTATAACTTGTGTATCCCCACTTCTCAACTGGCTATTATAGAGGACTATATTGGGGAGGTTACTAAGTCTATTATTCTCACCCTGAGTTCTAAATCTTTTCCTTCCAAGACCTAGTCTGTGAGTGATAACTTGGAGGATTGGCAAAACCAAAAGAGGAAAACGAGAAACAAGAAAGTGGATGTTGGAACTAAGAGCATAGTTGGAAGACCTTCGAAAAGGTTGTCTAGACACAAAGCTACTATTAGGGACATTACCAACGGCAGGAAATCTACCCTTGATTCAACTCACAAGAGTAAGAAATGAAGTTCATTTCATGGAACATGAGAGGACTGAATAGTCCTCTAAAGCAAAGTGCTTTACAACAATATATTATTGACATAAAGATCAATATCATTTTTCTCTAGGAAGTCAAAATGACTCACCTGACCTTTTCCTTTTTTTTCTAAAGAATCTAGCTAGGCTTTGCCTTCTTTTATAGAGAGGTGGAAGGTGCTTTGGGTGGTATTGCTACTATTTGGAATCCTTCTAAAATTTTGGGTGAAGCTTTTGCTTTTTCTGATAATTACCTTGCAGTGACCATCAAGGCTGACAATCTCACCTGGAACTTGTTTAATATTTATGCACCCAATTCTAGGGGTGGAAGGAAAATTATGTGGGAGGAAGTGCTATCTTTAATCTTGAGTAACAATAATGCTCTGTACATGGTGGCTGGGGATTTTAATTCCCCCCTTTTTCCTTTAGAGAAGCTAGGTGTTTTAATGGACTACATTGATAGTATGAACAGCTTGGCTACTTTCATTAATAGTTCAAGGATGTTTAACTTGGAATTACAGGGAAATCCATTCACTTGGTCAAATAATAGAAAAGGTAGTCACCTTATCCAAGTGTGGCTGGATAGGGTCCTTGTCTCCGTTGGTTGGGACCTTGGATGTAATGCCTCCTTGTTCTCTCTTCCTAGGACTGTCTTTGACCATAGCCCCATCCTTTGTCAGTGGTTGAGCAAGCCGTTTATGGCCCCCCACCCTTTTAGATTTTAGATTATGTGGATGTCTCACCATGATTTTAGAAAACTCATGGAGATTTGGTGGAGCCACCCAGTTCAAGGCTCAACAATGTATAGAATATCTCAAAACCTGGATCATATCAAAAGAGAAGTTAAGGGGTGGTCCAAAGTGACTTTAGTTGATTTCTTCAAAACCAAAAATATGGTCAATGAAAAAATTGAGGGAATTCAAAGGATCATGGCTTTGGGCCACTCTATGCAATCTCTACATATAGAAGAGGAAAATTAGAGGAAAAAGTGGAAGGATATTTTAAACAAAGAGGAAATATACTGGAAGCAAAGATCTAGAGTTCAATAGTTGAAGGAGGGTGATAGGAACTCAACCTTCTTCCATAAGATTTCCACCAGACATAAGAAGAGGAATACCATTTAGAGTCTAATGAATGAAAATAATCAGGTCATGGAGGCTAACAAAATTGGGGAAGTTGTGGAATAGTACATTAGATAGATCTACTCAGATGATGGTAGCACCCCTTCTGCTGAGCTTCAAGAGAGGCTATTGGGGGTCCTCCCTCATGGGATCAGTGAAAATGACAACCTTCAACTCTGTGTTCTTGTAACTGAGGAGGAATTTCAGGCTATTGTGTTTTCCATGGGAGCCTATAAAGCTCTAGGACCTGATGGTTTCCCCTAGCTTTCTTTCAGGAATTTTGGGACATTGTCAGCTAAAATTTTACCATGGCTGCCAAATATTTTTTCAGGACTGGTAAACTATTAAAGAAATTGAACAATACTTTTATTTTGCTAGTCCCTAAAGTGCAAGAACCAAAGCACATGACTAACTTCAGACCTATAAGTCTGTGCAACATGGTTTATAAGATCTTCTCCAAAGTCCTTATCAATCAGATGAAACCTTTGTTAGACAAAATTATCAGTAAGTGTCAAAATGGTTTTGTTTCAAGGTGACAAATTCTAGATGCTGCTATCATGACACATGAAATAATTCATTCTATGGAGAAAAGCAAGAATCTAGGTATGAATTTCAATCTTGACATTCCTAAAGCCTAGGATAGGGTCAGATGGAAATTTTTTTATTCAATCCTTGCTAAGGTTGGCTTTAATGATAAAGTGATTGGAATCATTAGAGAGTGTGTGGAATCGGTCCGGTATTCGATGTTGGTCAATGGTTTTCCTTGGGGGTTCTTTAAGGCTAGTAAAGGTATTAGGCAAGGGGACCCCCTATCTACTTACCTGTTCATTATGGTGGCTAAGGTTCTAGGTAGGAACTTTCTATCCTTGCTCAACTAAGGGAAAATACAGGGAATTAGAGTTGCCTCCACTCTTCCCCCCTCTGTTCTGCAACAGTTTGTTGATGATACATTCCTATTTGGGAAGTCATTAGAGGTTGAAGCACTTGAATGGAAGTGCCTCCTACAAAATTATGCTAGTGCCTCTGGTCAATGCATAAATTATAACAAAAGTAATGTTTATTTCTTCAACACTAAGGCTGATCTCCAAGGAAATTTTTATCCATTCTAGGATGCCATAGTGCTACTCTCCCGGGGACTTACCTTAGTTTTCCCCTAACTATTAAGGAGGTCTCTCAAAACTTTTGGAATAGTATTTTAGAGAGAATGCGAAAGAAACTTGTTGGTTGGAAAGGCCAAATTCTTAGCAATGTTGGAAAACTCCAACTTCTTAAGGCTTCCCTTCAAGGAATTCCTATCTATTTCCTCTCCCTTTTTAGAATTTCAAGATCTATTGCTAAAAAGTTGGAAAGAATTCAAAGAACCTTTTTGTGGACTAGGGTTGACGAGAGGAAAATACTTGCTCTTGTGAATTGGGACACTGTTTGCCACCCCAAATGGCAAGGGGGCCTTAGGATTAGGAAGATCTCTATGTAGTACCCCTCCATTCTCACCTAGGATGTGCAGGTGGTCTGACTAAGGAATCAAAGAGGAAGATGGGACAAGAGCTTCTAATGGTATTTTATATGTTGTGATTGGATTAATTAAATAAGGGTAATATTGTTTATTAAAATGTTAGATTAAATTGTATTTTAATATTTAAATGTTTTATTTATTTGTAAAAAGTCATGTATTTTATTAAATGTTAATTAAATAATAAATTGTGTTTATTATTTCAATTAACTCACTGGTTGAGGATAATCATCAATAAATTATTTAAATTAATTGGATAATATGCTTTACAAGTATGGTTAAAACATGAATTAAAACAAAAAATATTGAAAATAGAAAAATAAAGAAATAAAAGAATAGAAAAAGATGAAAGAACGAATGTGATTGGAGAATTCTTTTATTCTGGATTTTTGTGAGCTTTTTGAATAAATTGGAATATCTTTTATTTAATAAAAAAAAATTTGGTGAGCTTTTTTTTTTACACACACAGATTTTATGAAGGGAAAAAAAAATGGAAAAATTAGGGGGCGGCAAGTTATTGGGGGGTGGATTATATTGAGGAAAATTGGGTGTCTGGAGGAGGATACTGAAAATAATGTATTCGCTTGGGAAGTACGAAATTGGGATGGGACTCTGAGGCGAACAGGCCCCAACCTGCATGACGAGGAAGGCTGACATCATTTCAAACAGAACAAATTTTGACAGATAAGTTATCGTCCTTCTCACCAAAAATACTCATGTCCCAGTTGTCCTAGTAAGTATATCATTCCTTCCTGCAAGTATAGCCCGCCGATTCACCATGGTCGATTTGTCTTTTATCAGTAATTCTTTTGAAGCTGAATAGTAACAACTTGGGTCCTTGAACTATTTTGATTTGTTGAATTTCCTTGCATAATTACTTATCCACCCCTTCGGTGCGTCATTCTTGTTCTAGTTCTCTTTTAGCCCTATTCTCTCAGCTACCTCCGGTCATGGTGGAGTTCTTTGCCTGGTTGGTTCCGTCATAACAATAACTTACTGATGGCAGCTGGCGTTTGGTCTAGTGTTTTCTTGAAATGTTTTGGATCGTGTAATGTTCCCCTTGAATAAGGGCTAACAACGTTGTTTATATATTTAAGTTGTGCCTGTTGTGTTGCCGAGAGCTTTATTTTTAGTTCTTTGTTATTGGTTGCAGCTGCCCATCAATGGCGCCTTCACTTCTATCCATAGATTAGTATATTCGAGTTATGCTTGCCCAACTGGGTATTAGTTTTACCGTCGTCTTACCTAGACGTCTCTGTTGGACAGTACGGCTTTTTGATTATGGACGTATTTCCACGGGCTTCTGATTTTGGAATCCATCGCAGATATATCATTTTGCTCTATTTATTTTCCATCTGCCTTACTTTTTGCATATTTGTCGCCTTATGTTTCCCATAGTATGGATCGCACCAGGTTATTTGCTCTTCGAGGTCATTTCATTTATCATCATTGATGTTTCCCCGATGAACGAAGTCCCTACTATCTTAAGTTAGTGAGGGCTCTCACCGCTTAGATCGATCTTCCTTGCTTTCGGCAGTGAGCCGAGTCTTTTCCCTTCCTCATTGATTTTGTTCTTTTTCTTTTCTATGAACAAAATTAGATCAGACCCAGAATCGCCCCATGTCGACCTTCATTTTCTATGCAATGGTAAGCATGAGACTGAAATGGGTCGCTGCTTATAGAAATATACCAGCTGCCTGCAATTGCTTGGAAGTTTCTTAGCCTCTTTTGTTGGGCTAATAGGGCATGCACCCTGCTTAAAACGTATCCTCTGGAGTGATCTCCCAGCACCTACCCCTCTGCTAAGATAGAATAGGGAAGAGCAATAATAAAAATGAGAATACATGAGAGAGTGATGAGAGAGTGGTTGAATGAATCAAAGATCATTTTGGTTAGGTGCCTTGTCTTCCTTCTAAGCTTAATGTGTTAGCAGCGCATAGAGAGTTGGTTCACTTTTCTCTTGTAAAGTTTAGGGCAATAGCTATCCTTGCGTCTCCTCTACGTGATACCCGACCTTTCCCTGCTGTTTTGTAGCGCCTTCGAAATTGAGCCTATGTTCTCTTGCATGGTATTTGATACCTTTAAATGTATTCTCATTCGGTAGGTATAGCTTGTATTGGGTATTCAGTACCTTGCATTGAGTTTACATTTCGTTTTGAATGCTATTCAATTCTAAATGTTTTGATGAGCTTAAGTATAGACAATGATCTTTTATATACGTATATGTATAATGGTGTATATTAGGGAAGAATAGTATTGTTATTCTTTATTAATTACATGTGTTTATAAATAAATAGTTCAATGAAAAACAATGACTATAGAAAGATTGATATACCTGAGTTATTGAATAAAGGAAAGTTAGTTAATAAAGGAAATTACTCTTGTGTTCATAATTAATTGGTAAGGTAAATTAGAAAGTTGGTTATCTTATCTTTAATCATGCATTTAGTCTTTTCTCTCTATTAGAGTTAATTTAAAAGATTCATCCTTAGAAACCTTAATTCAATTATAATTTTGACAATTCATAAAGATGCATAACCATACAAATATAGGAACACATTTTCATAATGTTTACGTATTAGATTAAATAATTATTTATTATTATGATTGCATTTTGAAGAAAGTAATATTAAGGAATGTCTTAAAGGAAATAAAAGTAAAATATTATTAATTGGACACTAAATGTTCAAATTGGGAATTGGTAGATAGGTAGTTTAGGAGAATGAGTTAGATTAGAGTTAAAAGATGTAGACTCCCCTTTTGTGTTAACTAAATTAGCAAGCGTAGGTTAATTATTTAGTAGAATGCTTGGTGAAATAAATATTGGGAATAAGGTTATTAAAGTATTAGAGTAAGGGGTAATTTTAATATTAGAGTTTTAGACTAAGGAGGAAATCTATTAGAAAATTTTGAAGTAAATGATGGATAACTAGGGACCTAATTAAGTTAATCAGGTTAGGTTTTCAATTATCACTGTAATCTTTAATTATGTTTTATAAAGAAAGGTAATTTGATTTTGAGGTAAAAATATGTCTCCCTTAATAGTTTTGAGATGACTTCTTAAAGAACAAATAAATTGTAGTGATGATTTCTTAAAGAAGGAATAAGTAGTTGTCTTGCTATAGTCTTTGTTACTTATCTTTTGGTTATATTGTTTCTATACTTAAGAGAAAAAGGCAATTCAACTGTTAGAGTGAAACTGAATTATATCATTTAATTATGTTTTCTTTAAAGAGGGTCTAATATACTTTAAAAGTTAAGGGTAATTATTACGTTGAATATAAAATGTAATGAGGATTTAAATTTACTTTGAAAGTTATTGCTCTTGGTCCTTAGCAAAACATAAAAGATGATTTTAAGTAATTGTTGGATTAATTAGGAAATATGTTCAGGTAACTTCTTTAGTTGTCTTTAAATTACTTGTGAACGAATGGATAAATTGTATCAGAATGTTTATGGTTCTTTAGTGGTTGTGCATTATGTGTATACGTGCATTTAAGGGTTAATTTGATATTTTAGTCAATTTTTTTGTAATTACAAAAGCTTAGTTTATTCTATGTGTAGACAAATAAATGCTTAATTAAAGTAATAAATTAGAGTTGGATTAAGAGACTAAGTTAGTTTAATATTGTCATTTTGTTTGTGTCTTGGTAAAAGGGAATGTTGTTATGCCTTGTGACCTTTCTTGTGCAGGTATGAATAAATATTTGAGTAGGTTATTCTTATTTTATTTTTGCATGATTATGCTCATCTAGTTTAGCAGTCTTCGGCTTCACCTAAGTGGGTGGCAGCCGCCTAAGAAATTGTCTGGGGTGATGGACCCTAGAAAGGGTTGCATACCCACTCTTCTCTTTATGTAATTTTTGTATGGGTAACATAATGCTTATGAATAGAGGTTGGAGTTTAGCGTGTATTTGTGGTGTTGTGTTACTTTTGTGTTGGGGTAGATTCCTCCTTGAATGTCTTATGAGTGAACCCTTGGTTGGTCAGTCAATGAGTTGAAGCAGCTCAAGTTGTCGAACTACGGTGCCTCTGCAAATTATATACGTAGGCAAGGCCATCAAGTGATGAGCTCCCGAGGCATTAGGTCGGGCCCCTAGGACTGTTCTTCTGAGTCTTGTTTGAGACTTGTCATTTATTTTCGGTAACGTAAAAGCTATCCATTGATTCATATAGCTTCTCTTAGTGATCACGTGCTAACTATCTTTGTTCTAAAGTGTGTGCCAAGTCATGTAGATCTTGTAGGTATAGGCATTGGGAGCAAGGACTTGTCAATAAAATGGAATGTAAGAGGTATGTTAAGTTGACCTAAGTGGACTCTATTGCCAAAGTTAGTAAATCACTTCTATCTTTTCTTGTAGCTTGTGTGATCATTGAATATAGCTATAAGTAGTGAATTGTGTTGTTATCTTTGTTTCATTGTTAGTTGTTTGTGAAGTAACCTTGCGTGCCCCAGAGAACTAAGTGTATTAATGTAATGTGTTATATGATTATGGTTAATGTTTCTTGTATGCTCAATTGTAATGTTTTTTAAAAAAAAAAAAAAAAAATTATTTGCTTTGTCTGTGTTATCTGGGTTGCATGTCGGGCGTTACACTCTAGCGAATAAAGCCCTTATTGCTAAGGTTGGCTAGAATTTGGTTCAGGAACAGGCTGAATGGTGCAAAATAATGAAGGCTAAATATCTAAACCAGGGTCATTTTTTTAGAGCTATGGACCTGGCTAGTCTTCCCTTTGGTTCTAAAATTTGGAACAATATTTTAAAGTGTAGATCCCTGTTAAAGGAGGGGATCAGATAGAAAATCAGAAATGGGAGATCAATTAGATTCTAGGAGGATTGTTGGATTGGGGGAAAAAACCTTGTTGATAGTCATTTCAATATTTTGTGGGAGCCAACTACAGACCTTATTGGTACCCACATTGCTAACTACACTACACCTAGAGCTAAATGGAGAAATTTGATTCTGACTTTCGCACATAGGTCGAACCTTCTTCATAATGTTGTGGAACTCCAAGAATTATTAAATAAGGTAAGGCTTCCTTTATTCCCTAGGGAGGACAAGATTTTCTGGGCAAGGAACTAGTTAGGGGAGTTTACGGTGAGGTCTGCTTACCTTCTATTGCTTAAGTTTTAAGGTGATGAGAACTGTTAGAGGAAGGTGTGGAATCATCAACTTATCCCTAAAATTAATTTCTTTTGGTGGACATCCATCTATGGAAAAATCTTAACCATTGATAACCTTGTTAAGAGGGGCTTTCAATTCCTTAATTGTTGCACACTTTGTAGAAGAGAAGAAGAATCAATCTCGCAACTATTTATCCACTGCCAATTTGCTTCCCAGGTTTGGTAGAACGTATTACAAAGGCTTAATATTTCCTAGTTCTTTGATATAAATATTCACCAATTTATCTTAAATTGGAGATGCCCCTCCAAACATCCTTTAATCAGATAGTTTTGGAAGCTTATTCCCCCTCATGTGTGCTAGTGTCTGTGGAAAGAACGAAATAACATTATTTTTAGAGAAAGGGAAAACAATGTGGATGGTTTGTTGATAATCCTTAATAACCTTCTTATGGATAACATCTCGGCCTACAAATGGAAGACCCCTAGCAATCTCCTATCTGCTTGGGATAGAAGAATAGCTATCTCATGGAAATTGCCTAGTGATTTCCAATGATTTGATAATTCCAAAAAGATCATCAGGAATAATACTAAATGGAAAATCCCTAAGCCGCCGTGGGTTAAGCTAAATTTTGATAGTGCGGCTAGGGGAGGGATGGCAACTGGAGGAGGTATTATCAAGGATCATTTGAGCAACTTGGTGGCTGCCTATGTTGGGCACCTAATTGATCACACTAGTAACCAGGTTGAGGGTATGGCCCTTTTGTGGGGTCTGAGAATTGCGCTGCCACTCAGTGTTAAGACAATGGAAATTGAGGGTGACTCGACTCTTATTGTGGAAGACACTAAAGGTAAGATGATTGTAGGGTGGTCTTTGAAAGATATTATTGAGGATATTTTGTCCCTCCATGTTGGATTCTAGGATTTTACTATCTAGCATGTCTATAGGGAGGGGAATGCGACTGCTAATAACTTGGTGGTGGTGGGCCTTGATATTGATGGGTTTCGGTATTGGTAGAAGGTTGATTCTTTGCCCCCCAAACTCTAGATTGTTTGAGGGAAGATCTTAGAAAAATTAATGATGAGCTCTAATAGACGTTTTCTAATTTTAGTTGTGCTCCTACTAACTTTGGTTAGTAATCTTGAAGGGAGCATGATTTTTGATTATTGGTTGTTGTGTGAGTTGATGGGTATGATGACTTTGT
>VDFB02138844.1:0-32275 GCA_007258455.2 Sequoia sempervirens
AATACACGTAAGATGGCATGATTTTGTTCTTCATGTACAATGCAAGCCTTGAATGATTGTGAGTCAAGGGAGTGGGTTGACAAATGGTTGACAAGTTATCTTAGCCCACTTCACATGTATCACCCTCCAATGGCATTGGAACTAACACAGATGGAATCGTCGGTCGACTTTGACCATGTATCAGATCTAGTTCAACCAGGTAATATACCTACTTGCTTAGTATTTGAAATTCCATATTGTTATCTTACTTTGTACTGTATTCATAATGTTGACTAATTTCAATAGATATGTCGCACATATAAATGCAGGGCATGTTTATGCAGTTATTGCAGATGAAGACAACAAAGAAGGTACAGACTATTACTTATGTCAATGTGTTGAGGTAAAAAAGAAATTGGAAGCCCCAATTGTAGATGGAGAAAACATTGAATACCCTACAAGATCAGTTGTTCTTACTAGAACATGGCTCAGAAGGTACCCACATAAGAGTGTTAAACATTGGTTGTTTGAGGAATTTGACACGCATCGTAAGATTCTTCATTACTCAAACTTTGTCATGGCATCCAATGTTCGTTTGACCAAATATAAGAGTAGACCTTTGAACAAGACCTTGTGGAAGGTCCGTGAGTCTAACCATGAGGCAATACTTGACACAATAAAGAGTAGAGTAGACCCGGATGGTTCATTGGATTAATTTGTAAGTATATGCACAACTGTTCTTATTAATTTATACTTGATGGTAAAATTTGTTAGTAAGTCTCATTTTTTTATGTTAATAAATCCATATTTAATGTCTTGATGATGTAATAAGGTTTTTCAAGGCCATTTGAATGGATTTTGGGTCTTAGATGATAGGAGTCAAAATTGCTTCAAAATGCAATGTTGTCATAATGTAATTTTGTGTAAACTCATCATTTAAGTTGTAAATCCCTTAACCAATGGCTCCCTCTTTCAAAAAATAGTTGAGGGTAATTGGAAATGATGTGTAAAAGTTTATAAGGCCTCCTTTTGGTTAGGGCAGAAGGTTGATTGGAAGTTTGAAACATTTGAATATTAAAACAACTCTGTTTTTCTTGATTTTCCAGCAGTTTTGACTATTCCTTCGATTGGTACGACCTGCAGCAGCATTGTAAAGCCCTATAATGAATATGGTTTGATAGAGGGTAGAGAATGATTTCTTTTGGTGGTGATTTGAATTGATTTCATTAAGTATTAAGAAATTTACTTCAATTTTAGTGAAAGAGGGTCTGAAACCCTACCAAACAAGGGTTTGGTCACCAAAATGGTAATAATTCCCATTTCCACAATGGGAAAAATGTAAAACTTGGTAGAATGTTAGGTTTAGGGCCCTTCTTCATGTTCAAATTTGTTTCAGAGTGAAATATGGAGGTTTGCAAAAGTTATTTGATGCCCTAGGTCAGTTTTTCCCTTGTAAATGCATGAATATGGTCTTTAAAATGCACTTTTCATAATTTTCTGAGTATTTGTGCAATACTAATGAATGAAAAGCATGGAATAGGTATTGGGGAACCTGTTAGAATATTTTAAAGGAATTATGGGTGTTTGGGTGTGCCTTGAAAGGTTGAACACTTCCTTATGCAGGCCTAGTTAAGCCTCGTTTATGGCTTGTAAGTCAATCTTTTGACCACATTTATGGTGTTTGATCTATGCTTTTGGAAACTTGTGGCGATTTTTTTTGGATTCTAAAGAATGTTCATTTTACGGTTAATTCCTTTTAATCAGTTTTTATTTTGACTATCCTATTGGTGAATGTTGCAAAGTTACATGGGCTTGTGTAGGAGCGATGGAAGAATGGATGTTTTTGGGTACAAGGTCTATTTGTTTGGTCATTTTCTATTGTGTGAAGAGTTTTTACATCATCCCAAAGATCATGTCGGGGTGCGATTGTGTGATTCAAGTTGGAGAATCAAGTTGCATTGTTGAGTGATCAATTCAATCAAAAACAACAATGGCAAAGTCTGCCCTTTCAAGGTTTTATGAAGGGAAAGAGAGTCCAAATTGTAAGGGAAATAAGAATTTGTTAAATGAATATCAAGTTGAGTGTGGATTGAGATTTTTCTTCCTTTGCTTTGCATCACATTAAGCCAGTTTGGAACACATCTCAAATTGGACATTAAGTCCTTTTAAAGTCATCTATTTCAAATTAGGACATTAGGTCCTTTCAAATTGGAACACATCTCAAATTGGACATTAAGACTAGTGATCATGCCATTATCATCTATTTCAATTTAAAGTCCCTTGGAACACCTCCTCTAAACTCTATATCCTTGCATTCAATGGTGTGCTTCAAATTGTGTTTGTATGATGCCTTGAATTTTCATAAGGTTTCTTAATTGGTCTTTGAAACCCTTGCTTCTCTAACATTTTTCTATTCAGTGGCTGTCATACTTAAAATATTCCTTCAAATTCCTTCAAGGTGTTTAGGACATGGTTGAGATTACTTCATTGAAAAAACCTTCAAGCCATTGAGTTTTGTTTTGAGTCCCATATCCTCTACATCATAGTGGTATCAGAGCAATAAGTAGGTCCTTTAGGGATTGAAGAATTAGCAATGGCACCTAAAAATCAGTTAGCAAGAGAGTTGGAGGAGTTAGGGAAACCTTGGAAAGGGAGAGAAGGGAAAGAAGAGAACAAGAAGCAGCAAGAGAGCACGCTAAAGCAAGGGAAGAGAGGCAATGGAGAAGGGAGAGAGAAGCTATGTAGGCTAGGATCAATAGCCTTGAGAGAAATAGGCGAGGAGAACAAGGAGAACAAGAAGACAATGATGAAGAAGAAGAGTGATAGGGATGGGGTTGGAGGAATCAATCACAAATTCCTACTCTAGTTATTGCTTGCAAGACCTCCTTGGTGTTTTGTTTCACCACCTTAACCTATAGGACCCTTCTCAAGTTTAGGTACCCCTGGTCTATTTGGCCAACCACACTTCTATCATAATTCCATCTACCAAGTTAACCTTGGTGCAATGCTTCAACTCTTCCTTAGCCCTTAATCTACCCTAAAGGCTAATCTATCCTCAACACTCCACTAGTTCTTGTAGGGGTGTAGAGATGTCTTCAATGGCTTCAAACCAACCTCCTAGGGTTCTTGAAGGTTCACCAAAACTCCACCTTTTCATCGCTTTCACCAAACCCTCATCTTGGGTTAAGAAGGCTACTAGTCCATGACCCCCAATTACGTCTCCATCACCAAAACAACTGGTTATTACTCAAACATTTCAAAAGACCATCTCAATCTTTCTTAGAGATCCTTGTCCCATATGAACACCTCTGAAATATTTTTGAGGTCCTAAGATTTAACTGTCCGTACAATGGTTAAACTTGAAAATGGTCATTTCCTAGGGTTTTAAGCCATTTTATGGTTGTTTTCAAACTATCAACTTGTTCTCACATCAATTGAACTGATGGAGCTTTCTCCTTCATGTGGAAACTATGTAAGACACTTGCCTACCTCCTCCAAAAAGCAATTTATCAAGAACTAGTCACCCCTGCAAGTTTTGTGCTCTACACTTCTTGTCTTCCCTAGCCAGACTCTTATTGGCTCGCCTAGGGCAAGACTTTGCCAACAGCTCCTGTGTTCACACAAACCATAAATCCTACCATATTTACACACATGGAGTCTAGTCACTATTCCCAAAGGGCCATAAAATTTGTATTGTGGGAAAGTGATCTAAACCTCCATTTGCTCAAGACTGCCTGGTTCAGACCAACAACAGTGTGGAATCCAACTTATTTACAAAAAGTGCTTGAATAATGAATAAAATGACTATCTAATGACATGCAAAGCTTTTAGAAACACCATTCTACATCCTACATAGGTCTTGATGCTATATCAATCCATTGAAGCTTCATGTACCCTAGGAGGTTGGTTTGAAGCCATTAAAGACATTCCCACACCCCTGCAAGAACTAATGGAGAGTTGAGGATAGGTTAGCCTTTAGGATTGATTAAGGGCTAAGGAAGAGTTGGAGCATTGCACCAAGGTTAGCTTGGTAGATGGAATTTTGATAGAAGTGGGGTTGGCCAGACGAACTAGGGGTACCTAAATTTGAGAAGGGTCCTATAGGTTAAGGTGGAAAGCCAAAACACCAAGGAGGTCTTGCAAGCAAGACCTAGAGTAGGAATCTGTGATTGATTCCTCCAACCCCCTCCCTATCAGAAACACAAGAATACCACTTTCTTTGAATAATCAACCAAGGGTGCATCAAGAGTTTACATTGATTGGCTGTGAGCAACTTGTGCTAATGATTTTGTTGACAAGGCTTGTTGTTGAACAAGTTGTTCAACTTCCATCCCTTTTTCTCTTCCTCTGCCAACTTCATCATGCTAGAAAAATTCCCATCTGCCATGGCAACAAACATCTTCTCCATCATTTTTAGGCTCAAACTACTAAATTTAGGCAACTATGATATGCCTCTACAAGACCCCAAAGTCTCACCTTTTTGACAGTGGATGGAAGAACAACCATGGACCAATGTATCACTGTCCCCAAGAGGCTTAATTTGTTGATCACACTAGGATTTTGATTACCTAGGCTCGCCCATTCACCCCAAAGCCTTGATTCAGATTCGTACAGACTAATTACAACCATTTTCATCACTCCTAAGTGCCTCTTTAAGAAAAATCCACACAAAACCAGCAAAACTAACTGCATGTTTGGGGTTTTTTAGAAGCAAAGAAGTTGGGACAGCAGGAATATGTTCCAAAACAAGTGTATCTAAAATTGATATATATTTTTAATGCCCAAAATGGGTACCCTAAAATGTATTGATCCTATAAAGATTCATTTTGGTTTGCATGTTACACCCGATTTAGTGTTTTAGCACTTAGAAGCAAATTTGGTCGTCTAGTGCAAGCAATTTTCATTTTGCAACTCGTGCAACCAAATGGACTATTCCAATGTGTTCAAATAGGCATGTTTACGCTAGGCATGGTCCTCTTTCACACCCAAACATACAGAATCGCTCTGAGCTACGTTCAACCAAATCGATCCCTTAAGGGTCCAAAGGGCAAAATGGCTGCAAACTTCAGCATGAGGTTACTCGGACACCATGATGCTTAGAAACTTCTCGTATGATCTTATGGGATCAAATTGGGCCCCTCTACAATAACCTATCTCAATTTTTGTTATCCTGGAGTGGTTTTCCTGTGGCATTCAGTTTTCAGTTGATGGAAAAAGTGTCAAATTGAAGCAATAGAAAGTTGCAAGGTGGTGCAATTTTCATTATGTAACTCGTGTGACCAAACAGACTATTCCAACGCATTCAAATAGGCATGTTTACACTAGAAATAGTCCTCTTTCACACCCAAACATGCGGAATTGCTCTGAGCTACGTTCAACCGGATCGATCCCTTAAGGGTCCAAAGGGCAAAATGGCTGCAAACTTCAACACGAGGTTACTCAGACAGCGTGACACTTAGAAACTTCTCGTCTGATCCTGTGGGATCACATTGGGCCCCTCTACAATAAAATCTCTCGGTTCTCATTATCTTGGAGTGGTTTTCTGGTGGTGTCCAGTTTTCAGTTGATGGAAAAAGTGTCAAATGGAAGTAATGAAAAGTTGCAAGGTGGTGCAATTTTCGTTCTACAACTCGTGTGACCAAATGGATTGTTCCAACATGTTCAAATAGGAATTTTTACGCTAGGAATGGTCCTCTTTCATACCCAAACATGCAGAATCGCTCCGAGCTACGTTCAACTAGATCGATCCCTTAAGGGTTTAAAGGGAAAAATGGCTACAAACTTCAGCACGAGGTTACTCAGACACCATGATGCTTAGAAACTTCTCATCTAATCATATGGGATTGCGTTGGGCCCCTCTACAATAACCTCTCTTGGTTTTGGTTATCTCAGAGTAGTTTTTCTGCAGTGTCCAGTTTTCAGTTGATGGAAAAAGTGTCAAATAGAAGCAGTGAGAAGTTGCAAGGTGGTGCAATTTTTGTTCTGCAACTCATGCGACCAAATGGACTATTCCAATGTGTTCAAATAGGCATATTTACACTAGGAATGGTCCTCTTTCGCACCCAAACATGCAGAATCGCTCTGAGCTACGTTCAACCGGATCGATCCCTTAAGGGTCCAAAGGGTAAAATGTCTGCAAACTTTAGCATGAGGCTACTCGGACACCGTGATGCTTAGAAACTTCTCATCTAATCCTATTGGATTGCATTGGGCCCCTCTACAATAACCTCTCTTGGTTTTGGCTATCTCAAAGTGGTTTTCCCATGGTGTTCAGTTTTCAGTTGATGGAAAAAGTATCAAATGGAAGCAGTGGAAATTTGCAAGGTGGTGCAAATTTCATTCTGCAACTCGTGTGACCAAATGGACTATTCCAACGCATTCAAATAGGCATGTTTACATTAGGCATGGTCCTCTTTCGAACCCAAACATGCGGAATCACTCCGAGCTATGTTCAACCGGATCGATCCCTTAAGGGTCCAAAGGGCAAAATGGCTGCAAACTTCAGCATGAGGTTACTCGGACACCATGATGCTTAGAAACTTCTCGTCTATTCCTATGGGATCAAATTGGGCCCCTCTACAATAGCCTATCTCAATTTTCGTTATCTCGGAGTGGTTTTCCCGTGGTATTCAATTTTTTAGTTGATGGAAAAAGTGTCAGATGGAAGCAATGGAAAGTTGCAAGGTGGTGCAATTTTCGTTCTGCAACTCGTGTGACCAAATGGAATATTCCAACGCATTCAAATAGACATTTTTACACTAGACATGGTCCTCTTTCACACCCAAACACATGGAATTGCTCTGAGTTACGTTCAACTGGATCAATCCCTTAAGGGTCCAAAGGGCAAAATGGCTAAAAACTTTAGCACGAGGTTACTCGGACACCGTGACACTTAGAAAATTCTTGTCTAATCCTATGGGATCACATTGGGCCCCTCTACAATAAACTCTCTCAATTTTCGTTATCTCGGAGTGGTTTTCCGGTGGTGTCCAGTTTTTAGTTGATGGAAAAAGTGTCAAATGGAAGCAGTGGAAAGTTGCAAGGTGGTGCAATTTTTGTTTTGCAACTCGTGCGACCAAATGGACTGTTCCAACGTGTTCAAATAGGCATGTTTACACTAGGCATGGTTCTCTTTCACACCCAAACACGCGGAATTGCTCCAAGCTACATTCAACCGAATTGATCCCTTAAAGTTTCAAAGGGCAAAATGGGTGCAAACTTCAGCATGAGGTTACTCACACACCGTGATACTTAGAAACTTCTCATCTGATCCTATGGGATTGCTTTGGGCCCCTCTACAATAACCTCTCTTGGTTTTTGTTATCTTGGAGTGGTTTTCCCATGGTGTTCAGTTTTTAGTTGATGGAAAAAGTGTTAGATGGAAGTAGTGGAAAGTTGCAAGGTGGTGCGAATTTTGTTCGGAAACTCGTGTGACCAAATAGACTATTTCAATGCATTCAAAAATGAATGTTTACACTAGGAATGGTCCTCTTTCATACCCAAACACGCAGAATCACTGTGAGCTACATTCAACCAAATCGATCCCTTAAGGGTTTGAGTGTAGTATGTTGAAATAGGCCATTCCTCCTATTGTTCGGGCTATGTCTCAGTGATATGGGCCTGATGTAGCTTGAATTGTGGTAGTTTGAATGGGCCTGTTGAGTGGTTTGGCAATCCTTGTATTGCATCAGCTTGTTGCTTACTATTATGCTTTGATAGATTTTTTCCAAGCATCCATAGCTTGTTCGAAAGAACCTGTTTTAGGCTTTTAGCCATAGCAGCAAGACAATGAACTATTTGATAGAATGCTTTGATAGACATGTATGAAAAATGTGTTAGCATAGACAAGGCAGTGAACTCTTTGAAAAAATGCCTCAAAGAAATGGTTTTCATGGTGATGGAGCGACATAATGAATGCCATGACAAACAAATTTCTATGGATTGTCATGGCATTCCATCACCATTGAGACCACATTTCTTTGAGGCTTTTTTTCAAATGGTTGCTACATTTTCTATGCTATTGTAACCAGATGCGGCTTTGATGAATTTTTTCCAAGCATCCATGTAGTTTTGGAAGCACCTATTTTGGGCTCAACCATAGCAACAAAAGGAAGCCGGCTGGTCATTCCACCAACATGAGACCACATTTCTTTGGTAGCATTTTTCAAATGGTTCATCCCTTGTCTATGCTATTGCTTACTATTATGCTTTGATGAGATTTTTTCAAAGCATCCGCTAGTATTCGAAAACCCTTTTAGGCTTTTAGCCATAGCAGCAAGGCAATGAACTATTTGATAAAATGCTTTGATAGACATGTATAAAATGTGTTAGCATAGACAAGGCGATGAACTCTTTGAAGAATACCTCAAAAGAAATGTGGTTTCATGGTGGCCGAATGGCATGGCCGAATGCCATGACAAAGAAGAACAACTATGGATTGTCATGGCATTCCATCACTCGTGAGACCACGGCCCTGAGCTCAGGTTACTGCATTTTTTCTGCTATTGTAATAGTATGCTTTGATAGATTTTTTCCAAGCATCAATGTAGCTTTTTTGGAAGCACCTATTTTGGGCTTTCAACCATACCAAAAGGGAAGCGAATTGTTTGATATTCCACCACCATGAGACCACATTTCTTTGACGCATTTTTATCAAATAGTTCATCCCCTTGTCTATGCTATTGCTTACTATTATGCTTTGATAGATTTTTTCTAAGCATCCATAGCTTGTTTGAAAGCACCTGTTTTAGGCTTTTAGCCATAGCAGCAAGGCAATGAAGTGTTTGATAAAATGCTTTGATAGACATGTATGAAAAATGTGTTAGCATAGACAAAGGCCGATTGAACTCTTTGAAAAATGTCTCAAAAGAAATGATTTCCGTCAGGCTTTATTTATGGCAGGAAATGCCATGACAAGAAAATTGCTATGGATTGTCGTGGCGTTTCCTATTGAGACCACATTCTTTGAGGGCTTTTTTTCAAACCGGTTGCTGCATTTTACATAATGCTATTGCTTATTAATTATGCTTTGATAGATTTTTCCAGCAAATCCGTAGCGGCTTTTGGAAGCACCTATTTTAGCCTTTCAACCATAGCAACAAGGAAGTGAACTGTTGATATTCCACCACCATGAGACCACATTTCTTTGATGTATTTTTTTCAAACAATTCATTCCCTTGTCTATGCTATTTCTTACTATTATGCTTTGATAGATTTTTTCTAAGCATCCATAGCAATTCGGAAAGCACTATTTTGAGCACCCCAGCCGCCAGATAAAGACAATGAACTATTTGATAAGTATCTTTGATAGACATGTATAAAAAATGAAATGCTGCTGAACAAGACAGTGAACTCTTTGAAAAAATGCCTCAAAGAAATGTGGTTTCATGGTGATGGAATGGCATGACGAATGCCATGACAAGCAAATTGCTATGGATTGTCATGGCATTCCATCACCATTGAGACCACATTTCTTTGAGGCTTTTTTTCAAAGTTTGCTGCATTCTCTATGCTATTGCTTATTAGTATGCTTTGATAGATTTTTTCCAAGCATCCATGTATCTTTTTTGGAAGCACCTATTTTAGGCTTTCAACCATATCAACAAGGAAGTGAACTATTTGATATTCCACCACCATGAGACCACATTTCTTTGATGCATTTTTTTCAAATAGTTCATCCCCTTGTCTATGCTATTGCTTACTATTATGCTTTGATAGATTTTTTCTAAGCATCCATGGCTTGTTCGAAAGCACCTATTTTAGGCTTTTAGCCATAGCAGCAAGGCAATGAACTATTTGATAAAATGCTTTGATAGACATGTATGAAAAATGTGTTAGCATAGACAAGGCAGTGAACTCTTTGAAAAATGCCTCAAGAAATGTGGTTTCATGGTGATGGAGCGGCATAATGAGTGCCGTGACAAAGAAAATTGTTGTGGATTGTCATGGCATTCCATCACCAATGAGACCACATTTCTTTGAAGGCTTTTTTTTAAATAGTTGCTCCATTTTCTTCTTGTGTATTGGTATGCTTTGATAGATTTTTCCAAGCATCCGTAGCCAGCTTTTGGGCTTACCTATTTTGGGCTTTCAACCATAGCAACAAGGAAGTGAAATGTTTGATATTCCACCACCATGAGACCACATTTCTTTGATGCATTTTTTTAAAGGTTCATTCCCTTGTCTATGCTATTGCTTACTATTATGCTTTTGATAGATTTTTTCTAAGCATCCATGAAAAGCTTCAAAAGCACATTTTGGGCTTTTTAGTAATAGCATCAAGACAATGAACTATTTGATCATCTTTGATAGACATGTATGAAAATGTGTTAGCATGAACCAAGGTAGTGAACTCTTTGAAAAATTGCCTCAAAAGTAGTCTCATGGTGATGAGATGCTGTGACCATCAAATATTTTTGTGTCATGGCATTCCATCAGTCATGAACCTCATTTCTTTTGAGGCATTTTTCAAGAGTTCACTACCTTGTCTATGATATTGCCCCACTATGCTTTTGATAGATTTTTTCCAAGCATGCATAGCTTGTTTGAAAGCACTTCTTTTAGGCTTTCAGCCATAGCAACAAGGAAACACTTGGACTATTTGACAAAATGCTTTGGTAGACATGTATCAAAATTGTGGTAGTATGAACAAGGTGATGAACTATTTGAAGAAGAAAAATTCCCTCCAAAGAAATGTGGTCTCACTGGAAACCATGAGCAAATACCACAATTGTGGCAGTTGCTCCGTTATGGTTATGCAATGCTAAAATGGGTACATAGCTGCCGAATGACTTTGTAAAAACATATTGTAATTGAAGGTATGTCTATAATGCAGTTGTAGTTATGCAATGTGAAGCACAATACCTTTGAGTTTGAAACGATGTGCAATGCAATGTAATCAACGTTATGAATATAAACTACAAAATTATAAATTAAAGTTCAAAACATAAAAATGTCAAAGTGTTCACAAATTAGCCATTGTGATCATTGATCAATCTGAAAAAGTATAACCATTTTTTACTAATGGAAGGAAAACAAAAGAAAAACAGTGGTTCCAAAATAGAGTTGTCTTCCTACACAAATGAAATATTCACAATATGTGCTAGGAAGGAATAAGATCGAGTATGCAAGAACCGAGAATTGCAAAATTGGCTTACGTTTGACTTCCAAACACAAATTTTCACACTTTTCGATGTTCCAACGTAAGTCAAAAAGTATACATGTCCGTAAGTTGTAAAGTATACACTTGAATACATGTAACTCATATCTATTGAACCATGAATTTATAATGCAAATATGGACACCATCGAGAAAAAATATTTGTATTAATCAAATAGCCATGTACACATGTACATCAATATATGTCAATATAAGTATAAAATATAGTTACAAAAAAGCCATATAGGCTTACAAGAATGCCATATAGGCATACAATGTCAAATATAACGAATACAAAATATGTACAAAATTGCCATGTAGGCATACAACAAAGGGCTCTACATTAAAAATTCATTTCTCTCCATGCTCTGGTTCAAATACAATTTTCTTTCCCTTTCCTGGGCAACCTGATGGCGATAAATCTATCACCCATTTCTGTTCAGGAGTGCTCCTACTGCTCCTCCTATGATTTAGCTCCTGGTCAAGTTTCAACTATTACAATAAGAAGTAAAGACATTAATATATATAAATTACATTATAAAAATTAATATATTTAACAAAATTTAATCACTTACAACCATCTGACGATCACTCTCCTCGATGGAAATATTTGCACGCCGATGCTCAGGCGTGCTCGAGCCCTGTATAAACCATCTGAATAGGAATTAAACTACGAATCAATAATGGTTTGATTTTTCACTAGAACTAGTTCATCTATAACAATGAATGTAAATTGAAATTTAGTAATTTGCCTCATACCTCCCCTATCAGAGCCATCAAAGATTGTATTGCAGTAGAAACACCAATATCCATTACCCTTGTTACTTTTGGCAGTGTTTCTGTCACCAACATCTGAAAATAAAACAACAAATTATTCAATCACAAAATAGTTATCGAGATTTGAGGTAATGTAGGGTTTGAATGATGTATTGCGTAAAGCAACAATATGATTATCAATTTTTTAAAAGCAATAACACAGGACAATCACATTGAAAAATAAAAAGACCCTTTAGGACAAATTTTAAGTGAAAAAGCATCAAAACACAATGTAAAATATGACAACCAATATGAGAAGAAGAGATGATCTAGTCAAAGGAGCTTTGATAGTAGCCAAGCGGAGTTAAGTATGACAAATCCAAATATCAGCATTTACCAGGAATAGATGCAGGCTTAATCAAAGATGCGCCGACAGGCGTAAAAAATGATGGAGCTAACTTGTCAAGGGCCTATTCTTCAAAACCCTTATTAAGCAGCTTGTCATAGTTAAGATATGCAATAAATGTTTGACAATGGAATTAACCTTTTGAGGGATGGCCGGTGATTAAATTGAGGGTCTCCTTTTACCATGAAAATGAATATTCTTTCTTTGGCCTATCATTGCCTTGATTTTATGTTCCTCACTTGAGAGTTAAATATAATAGTCAAAGAAGTGTTTATACCAAAAGATGATAAGAAAATAATCCGAAAAGGAGAATATGATGGTGATCAATGACAAGTCGGTGGCACATTTGACAATCGAAAAGAGTAGAAGGAATGCATAGTGAACATCATGGTACAACTTATGATATAGAATTAAGCCCACATGGTTGATGTGCTTTGAATCCCTTGCATCTAAAAAGGAAATTTTCTTAACATAAATACTGCTGGGGAATTTCAATGTTGCCATTGTAGTTGGCATTAAAGTTGAGGTACCTACAACATTGAAAATTATCCTTCTATAAGAATTCCCTCCATCTTGTTGATTGTCTTGTAACACTCTTGATGGTGGCTATATGAAATCTAATTATGATTCCTCTTCTACATTAGAGGGTTCATATCCTTGATCTGACTCTTCTGAATTATCAGAATCAAAATCACTAGCTTCCATATTCAAAAATTCCCAACCAACATCTTCAATAAATTTATCTAGATCATCAGTAATAGTCTTACAAATTGGTTGCCAATTCAAGTTCATTCTACTTTCATAATACTTTATATCCATGGATTTCATCCATTCCTTGATGTCATCAAGTGAAGATTGAGGAATGGTGTACATATGGAGTACATCTCGCTTGAATTATTTGAAAACAATAGCCATATCAAATCCCTCTTTCCCAAGTCCTACTATCTCAAGGTTAACAATCTCAATCTCAGTAATAGTGATTACTAAGAAAGGTAATTCCACCAACTCTACCAAAAAATTCACCATAGGAACAATAAAAGTAGAGGATTTGAAAGGAACTCCATGAAAACCAAGCTCTCTAAATGGTATGTAAAATTCTAGTTCAAAATATTTTAGATGAGGTTGCTCCCATAGCTCTCTTACTCGCTTGACAAATCCTTGAAACTATGTATTGATTTTATTTTTCCTATTCCTCTCTTATTGTTCTTCCTTAATTTCATCAATATCATACATTGACCTTCTTACCCCTCCTAAAGTTTGAACCACATCCATTACCTCCACATAAAACTGGACATCCTTGGTCTTCATGGTTCCCATGCCATGATATGGTTATGCAAATGAAAATGAAGAAAGTAATCATCTCCTTATCCATTGGCTGGAAGAATGCATGCTTAATGTTTTGATACATGATATCAGCTCTCTCTTCTACTCTCATGGTTGAATATCAAAATCCAATATGGTGGGCCTCCAGAGTTCTAGTCATCTTTCTTCCTCTTCCACCAAATGTTGTCCTGGTCCACATGTCTGCCAACCTAATTGGCTTTGTTTTTGAAAGCTGAAGTTTCTCCTAAGTCACTAGTGTAGCTCTCTCTACCTTTTCAAGTTCTCTTTCATTGCTACAGATCATCTTTGGGATTTAGTCATTTGTACCACATGGTTGATGTGCTTTGAATCCTTGCATCTAAGGGGTTTAAACCTTAGGGGCCTTAGATGAGAAAAATAAGTAATGTTTTTCTTTTCTTTTTATGTGAGGACCTAGTAGTGAGATAAAAGAGGATTGTATAGAAAAATGAAAAAAGAAGACATAAAAATTCATGGACCATACTATATCACCTACATGCTAGCTAACAAGGACATGAATGTAGTAGATTTAGGTATGATAGGGGTATTGCAAGGTATATTTGAGGAATATATAAGAATGAAGAATAATTCAATGGATCAAATTAGTGTCAAATGTTTTCCTAAAAGATCTCCCACACCCTATTAGGGAATTTAATCATTTCTAAGCATTTTCCACGTCCTATGGGAAAGTTTGAGGAGGCTCCAATAGTTGAGAGTTTAATGAGTACTTATAACTTCTTTCCATGCAATCAAGATTAGTTAGAGAACATATAGGGAAACTTGATGAGCTATGCAACAAATGAAGAGAATATAGGGTATTTTGACCTAGTCTTAAGCATCTCCAAGCATCTAGGAGATATTGAAGGAGTCAAGTGGCTGATAGATAGGGTCGAGGATAGAAGTTTTTTTTTTGGTTACATTGAAATCATGTGTAGGACATCCATAGTCTTATTCTTGGTTACGTTGACATCACAAAAAATTATATACGATGGAGTAGAATGTAGCTCTACCTAAGTTGTCAATTCCATGTTAATTTGTTATTATATATAGCTTGCTAGTGTAGGAATTCTAAGACAAACAATCATAGTAGGACGATTCTTAAAAGCTTGAATAATAACCTAGTGAACCCATATACTCTTATGACTATATATACACAAATCTAGATTAAACTTAGAATTAATTAGTTAAGTTCTCTTTATTCTATATTACCTCTGTGAATGTTTGAGTAAATCTACTCGCACTCGAAGGTGTTCCCTTGAATCCTTTGACATTACCCTGTTCAACATCCAAAATCACATTAAAATACCATTCATAAAATAATGCTATTAACACATGTGTACTAAATTTAGAATTTTTTACTAACTTTACATACCCCACTGATAGGTGTACTGCAAAAATAAATAGGCTGATGACTAGTATATCCAGGCTCAACACTATGACCCTGCAATTTTATTAAAATAATAAAACTAAATTAGTTAATCTTGCATTTCACAATCAAAATTAAATAAACTAAATTCAATGAACATGTTGAATTTTACCTGACTGTCAATACCATATGCATCATGCAGAATGTCAGCCGCCCTCTCCATCCCCGTAGATGCATATGGATCAGGCTGCGTAGAAGCATATGGATCCTGCATAGCACCCTCCTGAGGGCCGGTAGGGTCATACGAACAAGTGGCTCCGCAAGATCGACACACATGGCTTCGAAGGACACCACCTGAAGACTCCCTTGGATTACGCTATACAATGGGGCTAGTGTGGTGGATGACACTCCGAGTCAAGGATGTGATCGCCTGTAAATTCTCTACATCAGCACTCTCCTTTGCAACTGCAGGCATCACAATCTACTCAGGAGGGTGCCTAGTGAGATGTCGTCTCCCCTGTCATGTATGATCTGGCTGTGCACCGGGCCTATCCTGTGCTGACCCCCCACCTCTCCCCTGAAACTCCCTCATATCAAAATAATTGGGGATTTGATTCAACACAAACTCACAGTATAATTTCCTAAGAAAATATTAGGGGACTTCACAGTTATTGCATGGTGGGTAATCAAAGACCATATACCATCTATCATAAAAATGGTTCCTAATCTCTTGGTGGTGGCACCAATGAATAGGAAACCTTTTTGCATTGAGGGTGAGATTTTGATTTGTTTTAGGGTCAGTGAATAGAGAGCATGAATCGCCTTTAGTAATCTTTAAATCTTTTACTTGTTTATATGATAATTTGTCTGCATAATATGCCCTCGATGTTTCCCTCCTATTTTTCCATCCAGATATTTGTTGGGTAATTGCATCTAGATTTTTTAACAAATCCTTCAATGAATCTGCTAGAGTATTCTTTTTGTGGTTGAATAATTTTGATCACTCAACCTACTAATAAGATCCTCAACTTCTTTTCTATTGTTTTCAATTTCACTCAAATTTTCTTAAGTTCCAGGAGGGTATTGAGAGAATGGTGGGGGAGGTTGATTTTGTTGTTGAGGTTGATTTTGTTGAGGTTGATTTGGTTGAGGATTTCCTACAAATTACAAAAAAATCATTCATTTCTAAACTAAAACAAACAAAATCAATTTAAAACAAAAAAATTCATAACAAATACCAAAAAAAACTTACCTCTTGCATCTCTTCGTCTATGTGGTGCCATATTTGTGAAGAAAATCCAACTGAAGTTGATGAAATGTGAAGAAATGACCTCCCCAACAACATGAGCGCGTAATGCAGGGTTTTTGGCCGCGGGCGGAGATGAAAACTAGTAAAAAGCAAATGACAAATGATATTTCAATTCACTTTTTTTTTGCTTTTAAAAACACATAACGCGTTCGTATTATAACGCGAACGTGTTATGTTGCATTTTTCTCTTGTTTGGCCACAAAGTACAACCATCTTGGTGCACTTACCCTTAGGCTATGTTGAATAGGACAACTAAGAGAGGGGTGAATTAGTTGTCACAGAATTAAACTTTTAATTCAATCACTAGAACTAATTCTCAATATTTATTTAATTAATCGTTAAATGCCAATGCAGAAACTTAAATCCAAAACATAAACACAATATCACTAGATTTACTTGGAATACCCAATGAGGGAAAAACCACAATGATGATTAACTCACACTATAGAGAATATAAAAATTGATGATAAGAGGCTCACTACTTGAAAAAAGGCTCATTGCCTAAACAAGGACTCACTTTTTGAAACAGGGACTCACTATTCAATTGTGCTAACAACTCGAAGGGCTCACTGCCAAGAGATACAAAGAAGTCAAATAATACTTGTTACAGAGAGACTACAATCCTAATGCAACAAAGAATTCCACCACAATCACTCGCAGACATGCATGAAAGATAGAGTCCACCTTCTACTCACTGCATCTAGAAACTCAACATTTAAGCTTCACGTTGATCTGTCACACTTGCATCACACACACTCATCTAATAGAGCCAATGTCACATCTAACTACACTTCCTCTTTTCTCTTATTACTCTTATTCTTCGCTCTTGTGTATTCTTCACTACTAACTTGTCTTGTATTTATACCATCTTCAACTATGAAACATATCCAAAGCCAACAATTCAAATTCAAATTCAAATTAGGTTGGTACCAAAACATTCTAGGGTAGAATTAGAATGAGGGTAGACCAAACACATGCTTTATCAACCTTGAAAGTAGTATTTCACACAAGGTCAGCCAAACCAGTGTAAAACACATAGAATCATTAAGGATAAATCTTCCATATGTTGAAACATCTTTAATAGAATCATGGCAACTCAACTCAAGAACCACAAGTCATAAGACTTCATCAAAGAGAAATTTGTACCAAAAACATTTCTCTTGGACCTCAACCAGAAACACAAAAAACCTTAGTTTACAACTAGTGAAAAAACTTGCACTGTACAATGAATCAACAACAAAAAATCTAGATATAGCATCTTCTAACAACCATGAAAAACATGTCTAAACTACACAAACATAGGAGAAAATATAGACCAAAACCTAGAGCAAGCACTGAACACCTGCAACATATCTTCATTACAATTTTCTCAATATCCTCGACATATATAGCCAATAACAACTAGTTGATAACTAGTTGACCAGTTGAAATGAATGAAAACATCTTTAATCTTTCCATTCTTGCAATAATCTCTCCCTTTGTCATTGATGGTAACACATGATGTGAAAAACCATCAAAGACAACATACTAGCTCTGAATACACTTTTCTATTTCTCTCCCTTAGTAGATAATTTCTTATATGCTTCCTTTCCTTTTTCACATTATTCTTATCCTATTCTTCTTCTCCTTTTTCACATGCTTCTTCTCCCCATTTGACATCAATGGAAAAGGAAAAAAGAATATTTTACATTGATTTCTCCTTTGACATGAAAAATAGAATACTCACAATGACAACACCTGATACTACCTACTCCCTTTGAGATGTAGCCACCAAAACATCAGCCCAAAAGAAAGATAGATCCATAGATCCACCGGACTGATGCATCTCCATATGCATCTAGTTCATGAAAGGAGGGGTAATAACCCCTAACTTCTCTTAGAGATATACTCAAAAGTATCTTTAGGAAGAGTCTTTGTGAAAATATTAACAACCTGATCCTTTGTTGAAACATACTCAAGATTTAATTCATTCTCCATGACCTTCTCTCTTAAGAAATAATATCTAATAGATATATGCTTCATCCTCGAGTGCATCACTAAATTCTTTGAAATGTTAATTTCACTTTTATTATCATAGAAAATAGAAATGGGGTCATCATATACCATTGTGATATATTTAAATGTATGTTTCATCCATATAACTTGTGTACAACAAGATGCAGCAGCAATATACTCAGATTCAACAGTAGACAAGGAAACTAAATCTTTCTTTTTACTAGACCATGCCACCAATCTATATCCAAGAAAGAATGCACCACCACTTTTACTTTTTCTATCATCTACACATCCAACCCAATCTACATCTGTATAGGCACTAAGTGTAAATTTGATATCTTTAGGATACCACAATCTACAATATAGAGTGTCATTCAAATATCTAAAAATTATTTTAACAACATTTATTTCCTTAGGATCATCTTGAAATCTAGCCACAAGATAGATAGCATGCATGATATCCAGTCTAGTAGCAGTCAAATACAATAGTCCACCAATCATAGATCTAATGCACCACCACTTTTACTTTTTCTATCATCTACACATCCAACCCAATCTACATTTGTATAGGCACTAAGTGTAAATTTGATATCTTTAGGATACCACAATCTACAATCTAGAGTGTCATTCAAATATCTAAAAATTATTTTAACAACAACATTTATTTTCTTAGGATCATCTTGAAATCTAGCCACAAGATAGATAGCATGCATGATATCCAGTCTAGTAGCAGTCAAATACAATAGTCCACCAATCATAGATCTATACTTACTCTGATCAGCCTCAGGTGAATTACCATCTTTACCCAATTTTCAACCAGACATCATAGGAGTACTTACCAGTTTGAAACCATCAATCCCAAACATCTTCAACATCTCTCTCACATACTTAAACTGTGAAATGAAAATTCCTTTCTATGTTTGATTGATCTATAGCCCAAGAAAGAAATTCATCTCCCCAAACATAAACATTTTAAATTCTTTCTACATCTCTTCCACAAACATCTTACACATATTTCCATTTCCTCCAAAGATAATGTCATCAAAATAGACAACTATGTAATCAATATTTTTTCATTTTCAATCTTAAAGTATAGATTACTATCTGTTGTTCCTTTGTTAAACCTTATTGAATCAAATACCTATCTAACCTTGCATACCAAGCTCTAGAAGATTGCTTCAACCCATATAAATATTTCTTCAATTTGTACACCATATTCGGTTGATCTATCAACTGAAATACTTCTGATTGTTCCATATAGACTTCTTCTAGCTCACCATTCAAAAATGTTTACTTGACATCCATCTAATAGACCTTAAAGTCTTTATGAGAAAAAAATGTCAAGAACATCCTTATAGCTTCCATTATTTATACTAGAGCAAAAGTTTCCTAAAATGCTATGCCTTCTACTTGTGAGTAACCTTTACACATAATCCTTTCTTTGTTTCTAACAACTTCTCCATTCTCATTTAGCTTATTTTTGAATACCCACTTTGATCCAATGATGTTTTTATCTTCTAGTCTTGGGACCAATTCCCAAGTTTGATTCTTCTCAATATGCATCAATTCTTCTTCAATTGCTTCCTTCCAATGTTCATCTTTACAGGCTTCCTTACAGGTTTAAGTTCAATCTCAAAAAGTAAACATAAATTCACTTCAGCAGTAGCTTTGCTTCTAGTTAATACACCTTTTTCCTTGTCACCAATAATTTGAATTTCTAAATGATTCTTCTATACATATCTAGGTGTCTTAGGGGACATCACCGAAGCATCTTCTTCTCTTTTATTTTGTTCATCCTACTTCCCTCACTCATCTTTTTCTTATTCTTCCACAATTTCTTCTATTCTTACATAATCTTGTTCATCAAATACATATCCATCAATGTCAATAGAATTCTTCATTGTCTCATCAACCTTGACATTTGAACTCTCTACAATATTTCTCAATCTTTTATTGAAACATCTATATTCTTTTCTATTAGTAGAATATCCAAGAAAAATTCCTTCATCACTTCTTGAATCAAACTTTCCCAAAGTTTCTTCATCTCTTCTACTATAACATTTTCTTCTGGATACCTTGAAATATTTGACAGTAGGAATTCTTCCTTGTCATAGCTCATAGGGAGCCTTTTTACTATTTTCTCTTGCTTGAACTTGATTGGATACATAAACAATAGTATGAATAGATTCTTTCCAGTAAACTTCCAATAAACTAGCCTTAGTAATCATTGATCTAGCAGCCTCTTGAACCATTCTATTTTTCTTTTCTACAACTCCATTCTATTGAGGATTTCTTGGGGTAGATAATTGTCTCTTTATTCCATGCACTTCACAAAACATATTAAATTCATGGGAGGTGAATTCTCCACCTCTTTCAAAACTTAAGCATTTTATCTTCAAGTTCACTTTATTTTCAACAATAGCTTTGAATATCTTGAATCTATCTAATGCATTTGATTTCTCTCTAAGAAATGTAACCCATGTATATCTAGAATAATCATCAATTAAAAGAATCAAGTACCTTTCACCAAGTATACTTCTCACTCTTGTAGGACCACAAAGATCTATATGAACTAAATGTAGTAGTCTGGTAGTAGATTGTTTCTTTGATCTGTAATGATTTCTTGCTTGCTTTCCAAACTAATAATTCTTGCAAATAGCATTAACAGGCTTTGTAATTTTTAGTAAATCTCTCACGCCCTAAACAACACTAATCCTTTCCAAGTTATCAAAATTCATGTTACACATTCTCTGATGCCATAACCAACTATTATTAATCAAAGTCATAAAGCATCATCCACCAGCACCTTTAAGTTGATAGATATTTCCTTTAGATTTCTTTCCTATAGCAATCAATGTTCTGGATCCTTTCTCGATCTCACATTTCTCATCCTTAAACACAAGATCATATCCTTTTCTACACATCTAACCAATGCTCAACATATTATGCCTTAAACCCTTAACATAGTAGACATCATCAATATTATGCTTGCCATCAAAACACACTGAACCTATCCCACAGATTTTAGCACCAGTATCATCTCCAAACATAACCAACCCTCCATCATATTTTTCAAGCTTAAAAAACTTACTTTTATCACCAGTTATGTGATGTGAACAACCACTATCAATTACCCAATATTTTTTCTCTTGTTTAGCATGTAGGGTAGAGGTAACTGTACCTTCATTTTTCTCCTTCTCCAAAGGGTTTTCATTTACCTTTTTTTAAGAATTGGCAGAAGTAGGTTCATCCTTAATCACCAAGAACAAGCATTCATTGTCATCAGGATCTTCATATTCTGAATCCTCATTAGATATACTAGCATCCTCATTTACATAGTAAGCTCTATTAATATTTATTCCTTCCTTTTCTTTCTCATATCTTTGTTTATTCCTTTTAGCTCTTTCCAAACACTTTGCAACATAATGACCTTTTTTCTCCACAACTAAAGCATTTAAAGGGAAAATTACCTTCATATTTGTCAGATCCTTTCCTCATCCTTCATACAAAGTTAGATTCTATTTCATCAAAGTTTTCTTCATCTAGATCTTTAGCTTTTGTAGCTTTAAAAGTAGTCTTTGTTTTGCATCCATTCCTTAGACTAAGCTTCCTCAACTCATAAAATATCAAAAATCCCAACAATAGATTTTTAGTACAGGTCCTATAATCTATAGTCTACTCAATAACACTCACCTTCTCACTATAAGCATCAAGAAGAGTCTTGAGAATCTTCTTTACAATTTTGGTTTCATCTATAGTAGCACCAAGTCCTCACATTCTGATCACTATCTCATCCAATCTCTATACATAAGCTTTAACATTTTCATCTTTAGACATATGTAAAAGATCAAACTGTGTCTCCAAATTTTGTAATTTCACCTCTTTAACTCTTTCATCACCATCATGCACTCTTTCTAAAGCATCCAATACTTTCTTATCCATCTTCAAATTTTGAACCTTAATCAACTTGAAATGTACCAGACTATTTTTCAAGATGTACTTCACCTTATTGTTCACTTCATGTGCTTTGATTTCTTTAGGCATACTTGGACTATTAGCAAGAGAAGTGTAAAGATTCCTGTAAGATTTCTCCACATCATATTTGTAATACTCCAAATATTCTTTCATCAATACTTTCCAGATACCATAAGTAGTTCCATTGAACTTCAGATAGTCATAAACCATTTTTCCAACCCACTCATACCTTCTTCAAGTAGTCAAGTTCTTCACCATGGAACCTTGTATAATACCAATTGTTGAATAGGAAAATTGAGAGAGGGGTAAATCAGTTATAATAAAATTAAACTTTTAATTCAATCACCAAAACTAATTCTTAATACTGCTTTAATTTATTAATCATCAAATGCTAATGTAGAAACTTAAATCCAATACATAAACATAATAACACTAGATTTACATGGAAAACCTAATAAGGGAAAAACCACATTGAGGATTAACTCACACTATAGAGAATATCAAAACTGATTACAAGAGGCTCACTGCTTGAAATAAGGCTCACTGCCTAAACAAGGACTCACTATTTGAAACACGAACTCACTATCCAATAGGGCTAACAACCCAAAGGGCTCACTACCACAAAGATACAAAGAAGAAAAATAATACTTGTTACAGAGAAACTACAATCCCAATGCAACAAAGGATTCCACCATAATCACTCGTAGACATGAATGAATGATAGAGTCCACCTTCTACTCACTACATCTAGAAACTCAGCATTTAAGCTTTGCACTAATCTATCACACTTGCATCACACACTCACTAAATAGAATCAATGTCACATCTAACTACACTTCCTCTTTTCTCTTATTACTCTTCTTCTTCGCTCTTTTGTATTTATTTACTATTAACTCATCTTGTATTTATACCATCTTCAACTTTGAAACATATCCAAATTCACCCATTCAAATTCAAATTCAAATTAGGTTAGTGCAAAAACATCCTAGGGTGGAATTAGAATGAGGGTGACCCAAACACACGCTTCATCAACCTCGAAAGTAGTATTTCACACAAGGACATCCAAACCAGTGTAAAACACATAGAACCATTAAGCATGAATCTTCCAAATACCAAAACTATCTTCAATATAATCAAGTCAACTCAACTCAAGAACCGCATGTCATAAGACTTCATCAAAGAGAAATTTGGACCAACAACATATTTTTCAGACCTCAACCAAAAACACAAAAAACCTCAATTCACAATCGATGAACACAAGTTACATTATACAACAAATCAACAATGAAAAATATGGATATAGCATATTCTAATAACCATGAACAACATGCCTGAACTGCAAAAATATAGGAAAAATCCTAGACCAAAACCCGAAGCAACTACTAAACACTTCTAACATATCTTCATTACAATTTTCTCAATATCCTCAACATATACAGCCAACAACAACTAGTTGATAACCAGTTGACCAATTGACATCAATGACAACACCTTCAATATTTCCATTCTTATGATAGTCTATTATAGCAATGACTAAAATTTCTAGTAAACCCCTTGTAGACCCTCCAACCTATAGTGGTAACCTAAATCCATAGGAGTTGATTGAATGGATTTTAGAGATGGACAATTATTTTTATTTGGATTCCATTAAATATCTTAAAAGAGTAAATATTGTTGCTTAATGATTGAAAGAACAAGCATTCTATGGTGAGACCACGTACAAGTTGAGAGATAGAGAAAAGGAAATGTGAAATTAATTACTTTGGAAAGGATGGTAACTAAGTTGAATGAAATCTTCCTATTAGTGAGCTACTAGATCACCATGTTCAAACGGTTACAAAACCTCAAACAAGAGGACAAAAACGTCCAAGAGTATATAGAGGATTTTTACAAAGTAAACATCAAAGATGGACATATTGAAAATGATTCTAATATTTTTTGCAGGTTTGTTAATTGCTTACATTACTCTATGCAAGATAATATTAGCATGGTAAGAATTATCCATATAGAAGAAGCTTATAAATTATCATCGAAGGTAGAATAAAAGATCTCTAGATGATAAAATAGTTCTAGGGGAAGAGGTAAATCCTCAAGAGGTAGATTACAACACAATCCTATATGTGGTTATTAGGATAAATAAGGAGAAGAAAGTACTTCTCAAACCAACACTCATGAAGGTAGAGGAAATTTTGGAAGAGGAAGAGGATTTAGTGAAACACATTTTCAATATCGATAGGCTAGACATAGGGCATTTAAATACCTTGAAGTATAAAAATACTATAAAAGAGAAAAAAAACAAGGTTTCATATTACACAAGTTGAGGAGGAGAGTGTGGCTTCACTAAGATATGGTGGACCTAAAGATGGAGAATCCCTGATGCTAAAAAGAGTTCTTCTAAAACCAAAGAATATGGAAGAAGAACAAGAACAAAGAGAAATTTTTTAGAGTCATTATGGATAGTGGCAACACTAAAAAATTTATGTTAGAAGAAATGGTGGAGACACTAAATTTGAATAGGTTGAAACACCCAACTCTTTTTAGTGTAGGAAAATGTACTTTACATTTTCACACTTTATTTGGGCCCCCTCAATTAAATTGGACTTAATTGTGACTTAATAAGCCCTATTTTACATCTACAATCCTAATACATTACATTTTTTGAAGTGGAAACTAGACAACAATTAATGCCAACACATAATAATTTACCTTGAACAATGTGCATTCCAGGAATAGGGACCTGGGACCCATTCACCCATGACCAAATGAGTCCTCCCTAGGCCTTTGAACCTAAACTTAAAATATGTTTTTGGCAGTATTTTATTGTCTCTGAATTCAAATTCTAATGTTAGCTTGTAATGTTTAATTTTTTGGGAAATTAAGGATGTGTACCTATAAATACAAGGTCTTTTTATCAAATCAAGTCTAATAATTTTTCAAGAAGCAACCTAGCATTAAGGAAACTTTCACATGAGAAAAGATTATGATCAAGGTCATTCAAGAGCATATTTATAATTGATTTATTCCAGGAATCAAGATCTCAAACATCATGTCAAAGTCTTTTGTAATCATGCATGTTTTTAGAGCTAACATTGTGATGTAGGTTTCAAAGATCCAAGTCAAGCATTCAAGTCAAGATTCAAGTATCAAGATCCACATCCATTGAATCCATTTCATGCAAGATCAAGATCAGAATTGGTGAGTTGCAAGATAGCATTGTTCATTAATAATTCCTTTCATATTTCATTATTTCAATTCAAGGTTTAATTACCCAAACTAGGTTTGACCAAGGTAAACCCCCATCCATAAAAAAAAAAACACCCATCCACCAAAAACAAACAATTTTTCCCTCTTTTGTTTGTGTTGCAAATCCTAGGTTGAAGAAGGATTAAAGATCTCTTAAAGAGAAAAAGTGGAAAAGTTGTCAAAGTTGTAAAAGTTGTCACATTTTTTGTCAATTCATGGAATCTCACCTATAGGTCTTATTTCTAACTGTCCAACATTGAAACTTGAATCAAACAGAAGCTATAGACTAACACCAAAAGATTTTGAGAGTTTTTTTAAACATCTACATTAAGAACCATTCTCCTATAGGTGAATTAGTCCTAGTCAACCTTCAAAATCTACATTTTGGTGATAGGTACACATCACTCTATCCTTTCCAGATCTACTGAAAGTTTAATTTTTTTGTATGTATTATGCTTTAAATTTATGTTTCAAGTTTGAATGGGAATAATTGAGTTTATTTACTATTTTTTAGTTTTTCTTCCAAAAGTGTTGTACAGATTGATACCCTTGTCCTCAATCATAAGGAAACCAATAGATTCCCTCATTTATTTGACTCGCCTAATGTTTGTAAGTCAATTCTTTGTGTGGATCTCATTTCCTAATGAAATAAAGGTAAATAGGTCTATATCACACACATCACACATCAATGGTTCACATCCAATTTTGTGAATCCAACCTATTTTTCTATGTTTCATTTTGGTGAACCTAACATTCTTGCACTATAAACTTTTTGAATTTGGAGTCCATTCAAACCCTAGATCTAGGATTTTCATTGCATTTCATTGATTTGCATCTCATTTAGGGTTGTTTTCTTGCATTAGTTTGCATCCCATTTAGGGTTTTAGGTTTACATCTTGTATTCTATAAAATATGACAAATTTTAAAAAATTATTAATTGTGCATAATGCTTACATAAGATTGCATGATTAGTCACTTAAATCAAAAAATTGAATCAAAAGTTTATATCAAATTAGGTCTTTTTTCTTGTCATTTAGCATCATTGCACACTTGCATTTAGATATGATTTTCCAGAAATCTAAAACTGTAAATACTTGTTTGCAACTAGAATCTACAAGCATAAACATCAACTCAAAAATTTGTAATCTAGTTTCTCAAACCTTGATAAAAGACCCATTTTGCCATGGGAAAATGAGTCCCTCATTAGGCCTATTTCTAAATTTTTAGGCACTAGAAAATCTTTTTCTGCATTTTTTGTTTTTCCATTCAAGTTTCTATTTATGTTTCCAAAATTTATATTTTCTACAATCATTTGCATTAGGTTTAATTTTTAAAATTGAGTGCATTATTTCAAAATAAAAATTAGACTTAAAAGAAATCATTTTCAAGTTTTTCCATAGTATAATCAAAAAATTATCTTGTTTAAAATTTGGAAATTTCTATCTCTTTTTACATATTTGCATTGCACTTTCTATTGTTGATTGTTTCTTTCATATTTTCCATTTCAGGTGCACCCTAGGTTTTGTGAAACTTATATGGGCTTCATAACCTAGTGTCTTATTTCCAATACTCTAGTGATATGTAGCTCTAGGCTCATTATATCCCACACTAACACATCCATCAAAGATCTTGAGTTCTCTATCTCCTTCACTCATAATGTTGAAACTAGTCAGCCCATCATGGACCACACCCTTGACACCTCATTTCCTATGACCTCTTTACAAACAAATAAAGTTACTAGTGTTAGATCAATGGTTTTTATTGTCCCTCAAGAAGAACTAAGACAAATGGATGAATAATTAGAGAAATTTCAAAACTTTGTGAGTTTTGAATACATTGTTGGTACTATGATTCCTGTCATAGATAACATGAAGAGAATAATTGATAATGAACTAGGAATAGAAGTTGTGCATAGCCTATATCATATCATTAATAAGCATGTCCCTACAATGACTATTTGTTCTCAAACTTTGGGATATACTCAAATTCAAGGTGGAAGTCAAAATCCTCCTCTCACAACTATGACCTCTATTACGACATACACTAATCCAACTATTACTACAACCATATAACCCACTAGCAATGTCAATAATACCTTGGGTGTCTCCACTGAGAATTCCTTTAGCCTTGTGCATTCAAATCTCATATCTCCTAATCCATCTCCCCTCAAAAACTTATAATTCACTTATCCTCTGAATACATATACACCTCTACCATATTCACCTCCATATCACAACACAAACAATTATCATGTCCTTAACCAACTCTTGCAAAGTGTTTCATCCCTCCAACAAAAAAAATCTACATTGAATCAAAATCAAAATGGCCAACCTTCACAATATGTCAAAAGAAAAATCCTTGGAGATATTGAGAACACAAATCCTGCAAGGTATAGAGATTCCTAGATTTGAGAAATATGGCAGAAAAGGAGATCCTATTAGCCATGTTTCCCCATACATAGCCTTATGTAGCGACTTTATTTTTGAAAATAAACTCTTGCTAAACTCTTCCCTAGATCCTTGAAAGACACTACCTTGGAATGGTTTTGTTCCTTACCGAATAATTCAATATGTTCATCCAATGAAATTTTTTATGCCTTTCTCAATCATTTCCAAATACACATGGGTCCCAAGATGACCTTAGCATATTTAATAAAATGTAAGAAAAATGATGATGAAAAGGTCACTAACTTTATATCCTGTTATCAATTCCTTTACTCATAAATCAACATTAGGATCCTTGATCCTAATCTTCAATTAGTGTTTATTGAAAATTTGCAACATAAGCTTCAAGATAAGATTGGGATGATGAAATTCCCCTCCTTCACACAATTGTGTACAACCCTTTGTTATTACCAAAATTTGGTTAGTAGTCGTGAAGTAAAAATCCATGTAACTATCCTAAAAAATCTAAATCCACACCTCAAACCAACTTGCAATCATTCAATAAACCAAATAAGGGCTTTATACAACTCAACTCCCATCAAAAACCTCAACATGTTTGTATCTATGGAAAATTTAGATAGTTAGCTTATTAAACAATAAACACCAAAAATCCATTGAAGTAACAAAGCACAAAATAAATAAACATGAAAATAAAGGAACAATGTTACCATAAATTATCATCTCCCATGCTTCACCTTTGTTACACCTTCTAGTTTGCAGCAAATCGAATGAGGCCCTCAGATTTCAAATGAGCACCTAGACTAATGCCAAAGCCCTATTCAAATGTTGAAGGATTTGTATAAAAGAAATGACTTCACAATAGACTAAAATGCCAATGACTACAAATGAAAATAATAATAGCCTAAGTTGATAGAATGAGCATGAGAGAGCAAAATAAGAACAAAATTGCTATTTTATAGAAACTACAATTTTGAATGTGTGGCCAGGATGAGAAGATGACAAATACCCTAGAATCAATGGTCAAGATTGAATGTTGTAGTATGGAATAGGGTTAGGTCAAAATTAGGGCAATGACAAGAAATGAAGGGTTGAGATTGAATTATGAGATAATTCAATCAAGGGATGAAATTGAATGAGATGTCAAGAGATAAGATTTGATGTGGAAGATAAGATTGGCACGGACAAAGAGGTGATAGGAGAAATTAAATAATAAAATTATTTAATTTAGGTAATGAACAATTAAAATAATTATTGAATTATAGAAGAATATGACAAAGTAATTATTTTAAATTAAATAATGATTTAATTCAAAATTCAAGAGTGGACCAAATTAAATAAAATAAATTTTTAATTTATGAGAAGAGGCTAATGAATAATTAAATAATTAAATAGTATTTAATTAATTGAATAGTGGAAAAAATTAAATAAATTAGAGATCTATTTTAATTTTTAAAGAAGGGGACAATTAGTAATTAAATAAATAAAATTTATTTAATTAATCAAGGAGAATAAAGATAAAAATGAATTAATTAAATAATTAAAATTATTTAATTAATAGAAGAATTATGACTTTAGAAAATAATTAAATAATTAAAAATTATTTAATTATTAAGAATGAAAGGGGCAATGTTGAATAATCTAAAAGTTGGAAGCCTAGGACAATTTTATGTGTCTACAATGTTAACTCCCAAGTGGTTGCTATAATGACAACAAATCAGTATACATTTGGGGAGATGAGTAGACAATTTACCCCTCTACTTTATACCCTTCATTCCATCATGTTGCAACTCTTAAATAATAACTTAATTTCCTTACCTCCTGTTAGAGCTCCTGATCCTACTAAGCCTTTACCTCCAAACTATAAACAAAATTCCTTTTTGCATTATCACCAACAAAATCAACATGATACAAAACATTGTATGCATCGTAAAAATATTGTGCAAGACTTCATTGATTCTAATCACATTAAAAATTTTGGTGTTAATGATCAAGGTAATAAGTTTGTTGCCCCTCCCAACCAATATTTGCAAATATTTATCAATCCTATGCAAAATCATAACATCTCCTTTGTCAAAGCTAGTGAAAACAAGAATGATGTGATGAATGTTGACACAAATAATGGCAACTTCAATGATAATGAGGAAAATCCTATGGATAGTGTGATTGGAACCATTGAAGTTAAACCTTGTAAGGGCCAAAGAAATATGTCCCTTGACATTGCTTTCTCACAAAATGACATAATTAAACATACATCCAATGGTCCTCTTTTTTTCGAAAGAATCAATGACAAGCCTACTAATGGGATATTAATTGATCTCATTTGTGTAAAGAATGTGATAATCGAAGAATTTTTGTTTGTGAATGAACTTTATAAAGATAATTATAAAAAACCAAAGGCATGGATCATAAAACATATTGGTTTTTCTTTCCCTACAATAGGTTTGATAACTCTTCCTCTACAAGTTGGACTGAAAAAATTAAACATCTCATTCTCCATCATCTTGACTTCAAATCAATTTCATGTGAAGTTAGGCTACCCATGGCTTTTCTCCATGAAAGCTATCCCATCAGTCATACACAAATGCTTGAAGTTTCCCTCTAACAATCAAATATTTACTGTGCATCACAGTGGCTTTAATCCTATGTCTTCCTATGGGAATTTCTCATTGGATTTCTTTTGGATCGAACCAATGGAACCTATTAGGCCCCATGAGGACTTCTTTTTTAAATATTATTAAAAATTTAAGTAAAAGAACATTATCCCTTATAAATATCCCTCAACCCATGATTGAACCTCCCATCATTAATGAGACTATGATTGATCAAAAATCCCTTCCAAGTAACTAAGACCAAACCATGGCAAATCCTTCACCTATTTCCTATAAGGGACCATGAGATAACCATATAAGTCTCATTGTACCTCCTAAAATCAAACAAATTTATAAAGTTAAAGAGAAATTATTTTAACAACCTCCCATGGTTCCGTATGTTCCTTATGGGAAGAAAATAAACCTATGGTTGATAAACCCACTCCTACAAAATTGCAACTCGAAAACCAAAAAAATAAATTGAAATGCTAGAGAGTGAAGAATAAATTTCATGCTATTTCTCATTGGTTACAAGAAAAATATGAATAAAAAACTCAAAATCAAACAACTTAAGCAATACACAATGATCATATATCTCAACCACAACAAGAACAAGTACCTTCCATGGATATTATCATGAGACCTCCTATTGTGATTAACTTGGATGGCGATGAGGAGACTACCAAGATTGATGAGGAAGTGAATAATGAGATGAATTTATTGTTTTACATATCCATGGGCTTAGATAATAACAAACATGATGATCCTCCTAAAAAGAGTGACTCACCACATGTTGAACCTAGTGATGTTCCTAGTACAACACTTGTCATTGTCCCCTTGGTTAATTATCCACCTTCTGCATATGATGAACAAGATTGGGATGTGGATGACCTGCTATAGGTTGAGTTTCATGTGCCTTACTAGTCTTTTATTTTTCTTCTTATCATGTGCACAATGTGATCCCCCATTTTCATTCTGTTTGACATGTTTTTTATTTTCATTCCTCTATTTGTACCTACATTCTTCTATATGTTGTAAACCTTTATCTTTTCTTTTGATTTGTGTTTTCCTTTTGGGGATGACACAAGGCATCGAGAAATTTAGGTCTCTTCCATGTTGACCCAAAAAAAATCTTTGTTTTCGCTCTCTATGTGTCATTCTTCTAGTTATATGAGTATTTGGAGAATGATGATGTTTTTGGAGAATGTTCTATAATAACAATGTAGAAAAGATATGTTTTAACCCTAAATCCATAGATCCCCTTATGTGTTTGGGATTTCATTTGGTGGTAACCCCTGGGTATGTGCAAGATCATGGTGGGCCAAAAAGTGGCAATGAGGAAAAAAACACGTCTTTCACCGACCGAAAAATGTGAAAAGAACGTGTTCACTTTTTTTAGGCTTGGGTGTAACCATACCAAACACCAAACCTACTTTTACAAATCAAATATCCGATTTGGATCAGATATCCGATTTGCAAAAAGCATATATAAAGAAAGTCTAGTGTTGTTTTGAAGTCATTTGACAGTGAAGAACCCGCGAGCGCATAGTACATTCCTTCTTCGCATAACGAATATCTGATTTAGAAAAAATCCAATTTGGAAAGGTAAGTTTTTTAATTTTATTTGGTTTGGGTTCAATTTGATTTAGATTTTGAATAATTTCATATGGTTTTTATTGATTTGTTTTAAAAATAGGGTTTTTGATTGAGTTTTTGTGAAAAAATTGAGTTTAGAATGGATTTTGATAAAAAAAT
>VDFB02138844.1:32375-57709 GCA_007258455.2 Sequoia sempervirens
ATCATCAAATGCTAATGTAGAAACTTAAATCCAATACATAAACATAATAACACCAGATTTACATGGAAAACCTAATAAGGGAAAAACCACGTTGAGGATTAACTCACACTATAGAGAATATCAAAACTGATTACAAGAGGCTCACTACTTGAAATAAGGCTCACTACCTAAACAAGGACTCACTATCTGAAACATGAACTCACTATCCAATAGGGCTAACAACCCAGAGGGATCACTACCACAAAGATACAAAGAAGAAAAATAATACTTGTTACAGAGAAACTACAATCCCAATGCAACAAAGGATTCCACCATAATCACTCGTAGACATGAATGAATGATAGAGTCCACCTTCTACTCACTACATCCAGAAACTCAGCATTTAAGCTTTGCACTAATCTATCACACTTGCAACACACACTCACTAAATAGAATCAATGTCACATCTAACTACACTTCCTCTTTTTTCTTATTACTCTTCTTCTTCGCTCTTTTGTATTTATTTACTATTAACTCATCTTGTATTTATACCATCTTCAACTTTGAAACATATCCAAATTCACCCATTCAAATTCAAATTCAAATTAGGTTAGTGCAAAAACATCCTAGGGTGGAATTAGAATGAGGGTGACCCAAACACACGCTTCATCAACCTCGAAAGTAGTATTTCACACAAGGACATCCAAACCAGTGTAAAACACATAGAACCATTAAGCATGAATCTTCCAAATACCAAAACTATCTTCAATATAATCAAGTCAACTCAACTCAAGAACCGCAAGTCATAAGACTTCATCAAAGAGAAATTTGGACCAACAACATATTTTTCGGACCTCAACCAAAAACACAAAAAACCTCAATTCACAATCGATGAACACAAGTTACATTATACAACAAATCAACAATGAAAAATATGGATATAGCATATTCTAACAACCATGAACAACATGCCTGAACTGCAAAAATATAGGAAAAATCCTAGACCAAAACCCGAAGCAACTACTGAACACTTCTAACATATCTTCATTACAATTTTCTCAATATCCTCAACATATACAGCCAACAACAACTAGTTGATAACCAGTTGACCAATTGACATCAATGACAACACCTTCAATATTTCCATTCTTATGATAGTCTATTATAGCAATGACTAAAATTTCTAGTAAACCCCTTGTAGACCCTCCAACCTATAGTGGTAACCTAAATCCATAGGAGATGATTGAATGGATTTTAGAGATGGACAATTATTTTTATTTGGATTCCATTAAATATCTTAAAAGAGTAAATATTGTTGCTTAAAGATTGAAAGAACAAGCATTCTATGGTGAGACCACGTACAAGTTGAGAGATAGAGAAAAGGAAATGTGAAATTAAATACTTTGGAAAGGATGGTAACTAAGTTGAAGGAAATTTTCCTATTAGTGAGCTACTAGATCACCATGTTCAAACGGTTACAAAACCTCAAACAAGAGGACAAAAATGTCCAAGAGTATATAGAGGATTTTTACAAAGTAAACATCAAGGATGGACATATTGAAAATGATTCTAATAATTTTTGCAGGTTTGTTAATTGCTTACATTACTCTATGCAAGATAATATTAGCATGGTAAGAATTATCCATATAGAAGAAGCTTATAAATTATCATCGAAGGTAGAATAAAAGATCTCTAGATGATAAAATAGTTCTAGGGGAAGAGGTAAATCCTCAAGAGGTAGATTACAACATAATCCTATATCTGGTTATTAGGATAAATAAGGAGAAGAAAGTACTTCTCAAACCAACACTCATGAAGGTAGAGGAAATTTTGGAAGAGGAAGAGGATTTAGTGAAACACATTTTCAATATCGATAGGCTAGACATAGGGCATTTAAATACCTTGTAGTATAAAAATACTAGAAAAGAGCAAAAAAACAAGGTTTCATATTACACAAGTTGAGGAGGAGAGTGTGGCTTCACTAAGATATGGTGGACCTAAAGATGGAGAATCCCTAATGCTAAAAAGAGTTCTTCTAAAACCAAAGAATATGGAAGAAGAACAAGAACAAAGAGAAATTTTTTAGAGTCATTATGGATAGTGGCAACACTAAAAAATTTATGTTAGAAGAAATGGTGGAGACACTAAAGTTGAATAGGTTGAAACACCCAACTCCTTTTAGTGTAGGAAAATGTACTTCTTTACATTTTCACACTTTATTTGGGCCCCCTCAATTAAATTGGACTTAATTGTGACTTAATAAGCCCTATTTTACATCTACAATCCTAATACATTACATTTTTTGAAGTGGAAACTAGACAACAATTAATGCCAACACATAATAATTTACCTTGAACAATGTGCATTCTAGGAATAGGGACCTGGGACCCATTCACCCATGACCGAATGAGTCCTCCCTAGGCCTTTGAACCTAAACTTAAAATATGTTTTTGGCAGTATTTTATTGTCTCTAAATTCAAATTCTAATGTTAGCTTGTAATGTTTAATTTTTTTGGGAAATGAAGGATGTGTACCTATAAATACAAGGTCTTTTTATCAAATCAAGTCTAAGAATTTTTCAAGAAGCAACCTAGCATTAAGGAAACTTTCACATGAGCAAAGATTATTATCAAGGTCATTCAAGAGCATATTTATAATTGATTTATTGCAGGAATCAAGATCTCAAACATCATGTCAAAGTCTTTTGTAATCATGCATGTTGTTAGAGCTAACATTGTGATGTAGGTTTCAAAGATCCAAGTCAAGCATTCAAGTCAAGATTCAAGTATCAAGATCCACATCCATTGAATCCATTTCATGCAAGATCAAGATCAGAATTGGTGAGTTGCAAGATAGCATTGTTCATTAATAATTCCTTTCATATTTCATTATTTCAATTCAAGGTTTAATTACCCAAACTAGGTTTGACCAAGGTAAACCCCCATCCATAAAAAAAAAAACACCCATCCACCAAAAACAAACAATTTTTCCCTCTTTTGTTTGTGTTGCAAATCCTAGGTTGAAGAAGGATTAAAGATCTCTTAAAGAGAAAAAGTGGAAAAGTTGTCAAAGTTGTAAAAGTTGTCACATTTTTTGTCAATTCATGGAATCTCACCTATAGGTCTTATTTCTAACTGTCCAACATTGAAACTTGAATCAAACAGAAGCTATAGACTAACACCAAAAGATTTTGAGAGTTTTTTTAAACATCTACATTAAGAACCATTCTCCTATAGGTGAATTAGTCCTAGTCAACCTTCAAAATCTACATTTTGGTGATAGGTACACATCACTCTATCCTTTCCAGATCTACTGAAAGTTTAATTTTTTTGTATGTATTATGCTTTAAATTTATGTTTCAAGTTTGAATGGGAATAATTGAGTTTATTTACTATTTTTTAGTTTTTCTTCCAAAAGTGTTGTACAGATTGATACCCTTGTCCTCAATCATAAGGAAACCAATAGATTCCCTCATTTATTTGACTCGCCTAATGTTTGTAAGTCAATTCTTTGTGTGGATCTCATTTCCTAATGAAATAAAGGTAAATAGGTCTATATCACACACATCACACATCAATGGTTCACATCCAATTTTGTGAATCCAACCTATTTTTCTATGTTTCATTTTGGTGAACCTAACATTCTTGCACTATAAACTTTTTGAATTTGGAGTCCATTCAAACCCTAGATCTAGGATTTTCATTGCATTTCATTGATTTGCATCTCATTTAGGGTTGTTTTCTTGCATTAGTTTGCATCCCATTTAGGGTTTTAGGTTTACATCTTGTATTCTATAAAATATGACAAATTTTAAAAAATTATTAATTGTGCATAATGCTTACATAAGATTGCATGATTAGTCACTTAAATCAAAAAATTGAATCAAAAGTTTATATCAAATTAGGTCTTTTTTCTTGTCATTTAGCATCATTGCACACTTGCATTTAGATATGATTTTCCAGAAATCTAAAACTGTAAATACTTGTTTGCAACTAGAATCTACAAGCATAAACATCAACTCAAAAATTTGTAATCTAGTTTCTCAAACCTTGATAAAAGACCCATTTTGCCATGGGAAAATGAGTCCCTCATTAGGCCTATTTCTAAATTTTTAGGCACTAGAAAATCTTTTTCTGCATTTTTTGTTTTTCCATTCAAGTTTCTATTTATGTTTCCAAAATTTATATTTTCTACAATCATTTGCATTAGGTTTAATTTTTAAAATTGAGTGCATTATTTCAAAATAAAAATTAGACTTAAAAGAAATCATTTTCAAGTTTTTCCATAGTATAATCAAAAAATTATCTTGTTTAAAATTTGGAAATTTCTATCTCTTTTTACATATTTGCATTGCACTTTCTATTGTTGATTGTTTCTTTCATATTTTCCATTTCAGGTGCACCCTAGGTTTTGTGAAACTTATATGGGCTTCATAACCTAGTGTCTTATTTCCAATACTCTAGTGATATGTAGCTCTAGGCTCATTATATCCCACACTAACACATCCATCAAAGATCTTGAGTTCTCTATCTCCTTCACTCATAATGTTGAAACTAGTCAGCCCATCATGGACCACACCCTTGACACCTCATTTCCTATGACCTCTTTACAAACAAATAAAGTTACTAGTGTTAGATCAATGGTTTTTATTGTCCCTCAAGAAGAACTAAGACAAATGGATGAATAATTAGAGAAATTTCAAAACTTTGTGAGTTTTGAATACATTGTTGGTACTATGATTCCTGTCATAGATAACATGAAGAGAATAATTGATAATGAACTAGGAATAGAAGTTGTGCATAGCCTATATCATATCATTAATAAGCATGTCCCTACAATGACTATTTGTTCTCAAACTTTGGGATATACTCAAATTCAAGGTGGAAGTCAAAATCCTCCTCTCACAACTATGACCTCTATTACGACATACACTAATCCAACTATTACTACAACCATATAACCCACTAGCAATGTCAATAATACCTTGGGTGTCTCCACTGAGAATTCCTTTAGCCTTGTGCATTCAAATCTCATATCTCCTAATCCATCTCCCCTCAAAAACTTATAATTCACTTATCCTCTGAATACATATACACCTCTACCATATTCACCTCCATATCACAACACAAACAATTATCATGTCCTTAACCAACTCTTGCAAAGTGTTTCATCCCTCCAACAAAAAAAATCTACATTGAATCAAAATCAAAATGGCCAACCTTCACAATATGTCAAAAGAAAAATCCTTGGAGATATTGAGAACACAAATCCTGCAAGGTATAGAGATTCCTAGATTTGAGAAATATGGCAGAAAAGGAGATCCTATTAGCCATGTTTCCCCATACATAGCCTTATGTAGCGACTTTATTTTTGAAAATAAACTCTTGCTAAACTCTTCCCTAGATCCTTGAAAGACACTACCTTGGAATGGTTTTGTTCCTTACCGAATAATTCAATATGTTCATCCAATGAAATTTTTTATGCCTTTCTCAATCATTTCCAAATACACATGGGTCCCAAGATGACCTTAGCATATTTAATAAAATGTAAGAAAAATGATGATGAAAAGGTCACTAACTTTATATCCTGTTATCAATTCCTTTACTCATAAATCAACATTAGGATCCTTGATCCTAATCTTCAATGAGTGTTTATTGAAAATTTGCAACATAAGCTTCAAGATAAGATTGGGATGATGAAATTCCCCTCCTTCACACAATTGTGTACAACCCTTCGTTATTACCAAAATTTGGTTAGTAGTCGTGAAGTAAAACTCCATGTAACTGTCCTAAAAAATCTAAATCCACACCTCAAACCAACTTCCAATCATTCAATAAACCAAATAAGGGCTTTATACAACTCAACTCCCATCAAAAACCTCAACATGTTTGTAACTATGGAAAATTTAGATAGTTAGCTTATTAAACAATAAACACCAAAAATCCATTGAAGTAACAAAGCACAAAAGAAATAAACATGAAAATAAAGGAACAATGTTACCATAAATTGTCATCTCCCATGCTTCACCTTTGTTACACCTTCTAGTTTGCAGCAAATCGAATGAGGCCCTCAGATTTCAAATGAGCACCTAGACTAATGCCAAAGCCCTATTCAAATGTTGAAGGATTTGTATAAAAGAAATGACTTCACAATAGACTAAAATGCCAATGACTACAAATGATAATAATAATAGCCTAAGTTGACAGAATGAGCATGAGAGAGCAAAATAAGAACAAAATTGCTATTTTATAGAAACTACAATTTTGAATGTGTGGCCAGGATGAGAAGATGACAAATACCCTAGAATCAATGGTCAAGATTGAATGTTGTAGTATGGAATAGGGTTAGGTCAAAATTAGGGCAATGACAAGAAATGAAGGGTTGAGATTGAATTATGAGATAATTCAATCAAGGGATGAAATTAAATGAGATGTCAAGAGATAAGATTTGATTTGGAAGATAAGATTGGCACTTACAAAGAGGTGATAGGAGAAATTAAATAATAAAATTATTTAATTTAGGTGGCCAATGAACAATTAAAATAATTATTTAATTATAGAAGAATATGACAAAAGTAATTATTTTAAATTAAATAATTATTTAATTCAAAATTCAAGAGAGTGGACCAAATTAAATAAATAAAATTTATTTAATTTATGAGAGAAGAGGCTAATGAATAATTAAATAATTAAATAATTATTTAATTATAGTGGATAGTGGACAAAAATTAAATAAATTAGAATCTATTTAATTTTAAAAGAAGGGACTAACTAGTGATGTAATTAAATAAATAAAATTTATTTAATTAATCAAGGAGAATAAAGATAAAAATGAATTAATTAAATAATTAAAATTATTTAATTAATAAAGAATTATGACTTTAGAAATAATTAAATAATTAAAAATTATTTAATTATTAAGAATGAAAGGGGCAATGTTGAATAATCTAAGAGTTGCAAGCCTAGGACAATTTTATGTGTCTACATTTTGCCCCTCTTTGTCATAATGTAGCATGTCGCATTGTGACAAAGAAAATAAGTCGTGAATATTCCCTAGTGCAAAATAAGATGAGGAAGAATGACGAGGAGGGTTATGGTATGCCCCCTCGAGAGGACAGACAGGTTCCAAGAACATGAGTGTGTTCTCAAAATTAATCAGAAGACTAGAATATGAAGAGACAAATAAATGTTAGTGCAAAAGATATGGATGATGATATGGATGCAATGCCTATATGAGATGAGTGAGAGAAGATGACAAGACTAAAGAAGATGCATGTTAGTTCCTAGACGAAATCCTTCAAAACATTGACATAGGACTTTAATATTTATTGCTCTTAATCATCATTGGGTGAACTGTTGTAATGGCCAATAAACACCATGATATGGCTAGATCAAGGTGTGCAAGGTCGTACCATCACGTAAGACAAACAGTCATAGACAAGGATGATCATGACTCATACTAGGAGCGTGCTTGCCCCAGTCTATTTGCCATAATCAACCACATGCAGAAAAAAGACAAGGACAAATCATGAAACGTCGCTGCTTCTCTAAATCCTATTTCTAGGACATCCTTGAGAAACTAGTAGCATGATTGTCGAAAATACAAAAACAAATAAAGCCCTTACCATGATATGTCGTTGTTTTTCTAAATCCCAAAATCAAGACCTCGCTAAGAAACTAGTAGTCATGCATGTCAATTGACATGATACGTCGTTGCTTCTCTAAATCCTGGTTAGTGGGATCTCACTGAAAAACTAATATCATGATAAAAACTAAAAGACAATTGTCAAGTGTTTGTCAAGTGCATCTAGATATCCATTGTTCTAATGCCAAGATGCCATGTTTGATAATGTCGAGATGTCGAAATATTTAAAGTTTTGATGACCTTGGAAAATGTCGAGAATTGGTGAATTTAGGAAGGACGCATCCTAAATAATGCCAATGACAAGAGGATTTTATCCCTAATGGTCATAAGGGGTCCCTTGAAATAGTGACGATGCCTAGGAAGGACACATCCTAAGGCATAAATGACAGAGTTAGTTCTTCAAAAGGACACATCTGAAGAATACTAATGTCATGAAGAGTGATCTTTAGATGTCAAGAGGATCACTTAAAATGTCAAATGATGATGACGATGCCTAGGAAGGACACATCCTAAGGTGTAAATGACAAAGGTTATCATTCAGAAGGACTCATATGAAGATTAACCAAAATTTGATAGTTTAACCGGTTTATGATGATTTGACTTGCTTTGATCGAGTTTGACTTGTATTTGACTATATGCCAATATTGTCATGATGATGTGAGTGACGTACTGATGAGATTGCCATGCTGAAATAATTGATTGTCATGATTTTCTTTGTTTGAGGAGTTTTCCCATGTAGAAAATGATTGAAGACTTTTGACGTGTGTGCCAATGTAGTGCCATGAACCCTAATGGATTGACCTAGTGTGGCCTCGGGGGCTCATCGATAGATGGCCTTGCCTATGTCATGCACTCAGAGACCTCGTATTTTGACAATGATAAAGACTAATCAAGACTTTAATTGACGTGACTATGTTGACTAATATGACTATGTTTTTCGGAATTTTTGTGTTTTCTTCAGGACATTTTTTTGATTTTTAGGTCTTTTTTCAGGACTTTTTTTTATTTTTAGGTCTTTTTCAGGACATTTTCTGATTTTTAGGTCTTTTTTCAGGACATTTTCTAATTTTTAGGTCTTTTTTCAGGACATTTTCTGATTTTTAGGTCTTTTTCTAGGACATTTTTTTGATTTTTAGGTCTTTTCTTAAGGACATTTTTCTTATTCTTAGATTTTTTTCAAGACATTTTCTGATGTTTAGGTCTTTTTTTAGGACATTTTCTAATTTTTAGGATCACGTGCGGTACCCACTATAGTCTCATGATAAAATTTTGCCCCTAGTCAAGTTGAGTATGAGCCAAGGAAAAATGAAATGTAAAGAAAAGGCATGACTATCATGGACAGAGGACCATATGCAAGACTTGATTTCAACTATTGTCAACCATGGGTAGAAATATCATGATATTAGGACAAAGTGTTATGGCGAATGTCGAAAAAGAGTATGTTCATTAGGGACAAAGGTAGAAAGAGTGACAGTAGATGGCACATCAATGACTGACTACACATGGCGCCTAGTTGCCAGGTTTTCATCATGGTACTTATCCAAAGTTCCTGTTTACCAAGTTTTCACTATTGGATGAATTATTTCTCTTTATTTTTGTCATTTTTTTTATTTTTTTATTTTTTTTAATTTTTTTTTGTATTTTTACTGGTTTTCAAATAGGCTTTTTGATGCTACACATAGAATTTGCGCAAATGTAGACTGTTGATTGGCTCTGTCAACTATTTTCCTTCAGGAGTAGCTAATTGATATGCTCCATAACCAAATGATGCTATGATGATGTAAGGGCCCAGCCAATTGGGCTCAAATTTTCCTGGCTTCTCCCTATCTAACTGATTCTTGGGATTTTGCATGAGAACTAAGTCACCAATGTCAAATTGTCGAGTCGTCACCCTTTTGTTATAACTTCTGCAAAGACGATTTTGGTATGCTCATAAATGATTCAATGCATTGCTTCTACGTTCATCTAGCATTTCTAACTCATATAATCTTGATTGTCTATATTCTTCATCAGTGATGAGGCCTTTCATGGAGACTCACAAAGATGGAATTTTGACCTCTATGGGTAAGATGGCTTCAACTCCAAAGACAAGGGAAAAAGGAGTGGCACCAGTGGGAGTACGAATGCCTGTGCGATAAGCCCACAAAGCAGGGTTGAGTTGGATGTGCCAGTCATGACTAGCATCATTGACAGTCTTTTTAAGAAGTTTGATAATGGTTTTATTAGATGCCTCAGCTTGACTGTTTCCTTGTGGGTAATATGGTGTGGAAAAGTGGTGGCTAATATGGAAATGTTGACATAATTCACGGACTTCATGGTTTTTGAAGGGATGACCATTATCTATGATGATGGATTGTGGAATGCCATACTGACAAATGATATAATTGAGGATGAATTTGGAGATTTTTTTGCCAGTAATGTAAATGTGTGGAATGGCCTTGATCCACTTATTAAAATACTCAGTGGCAGTGATAATGAATTTGTGTCCATTGGAGGATGTAGGGTGAATCTTTCCCATGAGATCAAGTCCCCATTGTGCAAAAGGCCAAGGAGAAGTGATCAGCCTCAACTCTTGTGCTGGAGCATGGATCAAATCACTATGAATCTGACATTGGCGACAAGTTCTTACAAATTCTAGTGCATCCTTTTCTAGAGTTGGCCAATAGTAACCAAGTCTCATAATCTTTCTAGCCAAGGTTGGGCCACTCGAATGGGACCCACATATACCCTCATGCACTTCTCGTAAGGTCATTTTTGCTTCATTAGTGTTGAGACAATGGAGAAGGGTATTGTCAAAGCTACGGCGATAAAGGGTGTCGCTAATGATGGTATAACGTGTAGCTTTGCGGATAAAGGACTTCCTTTGGTTATTAGAAAAGTTTTGGGGAAGGATCTGTGAATGAAGGTAGTCAAAAATGTCCTTGTACCACCAAAATGTATCTATGGAAAATTTAGATAGTTAGCTTATTAAACAATAAACACCAAAAATCCATTGAAGTAACAAAGCACAAAAGAAATAAACATGAAAATAAAGGAACAATGTTACCATAAATCTTCATCTTCCATGCTTCACCTTTGTTACACCTTCTAGTTTGCAGCAAATCGAATGAGGCCCTCAGATTTCAAATGAGCACCTAAACTAATGCCAAAGCCCTATGCAAATGTTGAATGATTTGTATAAAAGAAATGACTTCACAATAGACTAAAATGACAATGACTGCAAATGATAATAATAATAGCCTAAGTTGACAGAAAGAGCATGAGAGAGCAAAATAAGAACAAAATTGCTATTTTATAGAAACTGCAATTTTGAATGTGTGGCCAGGATGAGAAGATGAAAATACCCTAGAATCAATGGTCAAGATTGAATGTTGTAGTATGGAATAGGGTTAGGTCAAAATTAGGGCAATGACAAGAAATGAAGGGTTGAGATTGAATTATGAGATAATTCAATCAAGGGATGAAATTAAATGAGATGTCAAGAGATAAGATTTGATTTGGAAGATAAGATTGGCATAGACAAAGAGGCGATAGGAGAAATTAAATAATAAAATTATTTAATTTAGGTGGCCAATGAATAATTAAACAATTAAAATAATTATTTAATTATAGAAGAATATGACAAAAGTAATTATTTTAAATTAAATAATGATTTAATTCAAAATTCAAGAGAGTGGACCAAATTAAATAAATAAAATTTATTTAATTTATGAGAGAAGAGGCTAATGAATAATTAAATAATTAAATAATTATTTAATTATAGTGGATAGTGGACAAAAATTAAATAAATTAGAATCTATTTAATTTTAAAAGAAGGGGACTTAATAAGTGATGTAATTGGATTGACGATTGAGATTGAATGTCAATAAGATGTCTAAATCAATGGCCAAAATTGAAAGTTGTAGTATGGAATAGGGTTAGGTCAAAATTAGGGCAATGACAAGAAATGAAGGGTTGAGATTGAATTATGAGATAATTCAATCAAGGGATGAAATTAAATGAGATGTCAAGAGATAAGATTTGATTTGGAAGATAAGATTGGCATAGGCAAAGAGGTGATAGGAGAAATTAAATAATAAAATTATTTAATTTAGGTGGCCAATGAATAATTAAACAATTAAAATAATTATTTAATTATAGAAGAATATGACATAAGTAATTATTTTAAATTAAATAATGATTTAATTCAAAATTCAAGAGAGGGACCAAATTAAATAAATAAAATTTATTTAATTAATCAAGGGAGAATAAAGATAAAAATGAATTAATTAAATAATTAAAATTATTTAATTAATAGAATAATTATGACTTTAGAAAATAATTAAATAATTAAAAATTATTTAATTATTAAGAATGAAAGGGGCAATGTTGAATAATCTAAGAGTTGGAAGCCTAGGACAATTTTATGTGTCTACAATGTTAACTCCCAAGTGGTTGCTATAATGACAACAAATCAGTATACATTTGGGGAGATGAGTAGACAATTTACCCCTCTACTTTATACCCTTCATTCCATCATGTTGCAGCTCTTAAATAATAACTTAATTTCCTTACCTCCTGTTAGAGCTGCTGATCCTACTAAGCCTTTACCTCCAAACTATAAACAAAATTCCTTTTTGCATTATCACCAACAAAATCAACATGATACAGAACATTGTAAGCATCGTAAAAATATTGTGCAAGACTTCATTGATTCTAATCACATTAAAAATTTTGGTGTTAATGATCAAGGTAATAAGTTTGTTGCCCCTCCCAACCAATATTTGCAAATATTTATCAATCCTATGCAAAATCATAACATCTCCTTTGTCAAAGCTAGTGAAAACAAGAATGATGTGATGAATGTTGACACAAATAATGGCAACTTCAATGATAATGAGGAAAATCCTATGGATAGTGTGATTGGAACCATTGAAGTTAAACCTTGTAAGGGCCAAAGAAATATGTCCCTTGACATTTTTTTCTCACAAAATGACATAATTAAACATACATCCAATGGTCCTCTTTACATTTTTGAAAGAATCAATGACAAGCCTACTAATGGGATATTAATTGATCTCATTTGTGTAAAGAATGTGATAATCGAAGAATTTTTGTTTGTGAATGAACTTTATCAAGATAATTATAAAAAACTAAAGGCATGGATCATAAAACATATTGGTTTTTCTTTCCCTACAATCGGTTTGATAACTCTTCCTCTACAAGTTGGACTGAAAAAATTAAACATCTCATTCTCCATCATCTTGACTTCAAATCAATTTCATGTGAAGTTAGGCTACCCATGGCTTTGCTCCATGAAAGCTATCCCATCAGTCATACACAAATGCTTGAAGTTTCCCTCTAACAATCAAATATTTAGTGTGCATCACAGTGGCTTTAATCCTATGTCTTCCTATGGGAATTTCTCATTGGATTTCTTTTGGATTGAACCAATGGAACCTATTAGGCCCCGTGAGGACTTCTTTTTTAAATCTTATCAAAAATTTAAGTAAAAGAACATTATCCCTTATAAATATCCCTCAACCCATGATTGAACCTCCCATCATTGATGAGACTATGATTGATCAAAAATCCCTTCCAAGTAACTAAGACCAAACCATGGCAAATCCTTCACCTATTTCCTATAAGGGACCATGAGATAACCATATAAGTCTCATTGTACCTCCTAAAATCAAACAAATTTATAAAGTTAAAGAGAAATTATTTTAACAACCTCCCACGGTTCCTTATGTTCCTTATGGGAAGAAAATAAACCTATGGTTGATAAACCCACTCCTACAAAATTGCAACTCGAAAACCAAAAAAATAAATTGAAATGCTAGAGAGTGAAGAATAAATTTCATGCTATTTCTCATTGGTTACAAGAAAAATATGAATAAAAAACTCAAAATCAAACAACTTAAGCAATACATGATGATCATATATCTCAACCACAATAAGAACAAGTACCTTCCATGGATATTATCATGAGACCTCCTATTGTGATTAACTTGGATGGCGATGAGGAGACTACCAAGATTGATGAGGAAGTGAATAATGAGATGAATTTATTGTTTTACACATCCATGGGCTTAGATAATAACAAACATGATGATCCTCCTAAAAAGAATGACTCACCACATGTTGAACCTAGTGATGTTCCTAGTACAACACTTGTCATTGTCCCCTTGGTTAATTATCCACCTTCCGCATATGATGAACAAGATTGGGATGTGGATGACCTGCTATAGGTTGAGTTTCATGTGCCTTACTAGTATTTTATTTTTCTTCTTATCATGTGCATAATGTGATCCCCCATATTCATTCTGTTTGACATGTTTTTTATTTTCATTCCTCTATTTGTACCTACATTCTTCTATATGTTGTAAACCTTTATCTTTTCTTTTGATTTGTGTTTTCCTTTTGGGGATGACACAAGGCATCGAGAAATTTAGGTCTCTTCCATGTTGACCCAAAAAAAATCTTTGTTTTCACTCTCTATGTGTCATTCTTCCAGTTATATGAGTATTTGGAGAATGATGATGTTTTTGGAGAATGTTCTATAATAACAATGTAGAAAAGATATGTTTTAACCCTAAATCCATAGATCCCCTTATGTGTTTTGGATTTCATTTGGTGGTAACCCCTGGGTATGTGCAAGATCATGGTGGGCCAAAAAGTGGCAATGAGGAAAAAAACATGTCTTTCACCGACCGAAAAATGTGAAAAGAACGTGTTCACTTTTTTTAGGCTCGGGTGTAACCATACCAAACACCAAACCTACTTTTACAAATCAAATATCCGATTTGGATCAGATATCTGATTTGCAAAAAGCATATATAAAGTAAGTCTAGTGTTTTTTTGAAGTCATTTGACAGTGAAGAACCCGCGAGCGCATAGTACATTCCTTCTTCGCATAACGAATATCTGATTTGGAAAAAATCCAATTTGGAAAGGTAAGTTTTTTAACTTTTATTTGATTTGGTTCAATTTTGATTTAGATTTGAATAATTTCATATGGTTTTTTGTGGATCTTTTTAAAAAATAGGGTTTTTGATTGAATTTTTGTGAAAAAATTTAGTTTAGAATAGATTTTGATTAAAAAATGAATGTTTTTTGTGGATTTTTTTCACAATAGGGTTTTTGATTGAATTTTTATGAAAAAATTTATTTAGAATGGATTTTGATAAAAAAATGAATGTTTTTTGTAGATTTTTTTTCACAATAGGGTTTTTGATTGAATTTTTATGAAACAATTGAGTTTAGAATGGATTTTGATTTAAAAATAGTGTTTTATTTATATTGTCTAATTTTAGATTAATTATTTTTTAACTTTAATTAGCCATTATGGCTGTCAAGAATGAGAATGCACAAATTCCACCAGTTGAGAATGAAAATCCACTAGCTAAGAATCAAAATATAGAAATGCCAAATTCTCCATCACCTCCCCAACCATCAATTGAAGACTTAATTCATGAAAAATTGGAGCAATTGAGGGGAATTTGTGATGTTTATAAAAAAATCCCTCGATTATCCCGTATGTCAACCACATTGACAGGAATAATTACAAATGTAGAAACCCTCTCCACCCAACATAATGTATTTCATTCGCAGCGAGAAACCATGAGGCAATATTATGCATGTGGATTGTCTTATGATGATGTGAAATATCTCCAAATAACAAAATCCCAAATAGTCTCTTTATTTATTAACCCTAGTACTGGTTTGCCAGTTAATGTTAACAAACCAAAAATTTCTATAAAATGGTGCATGCATAGGGGCATAGTAGATAAATTTTGGGATCGTTGGTGTATGGTTTTTGATAAACCACCCAACAATAATCTTGATGTACCTTTTTACTTTATTAAAAAATTATATGCTAATTTTTTGTTAGGGCATCATGTTAATTACTTTGACATTAAACCCTTCCAGGGCATTGGTGGAGGTATGCCCCAGGATAGGCCACAAGCAGCTAGAGTAGTTAGGTGCCCACATGTTCCCCGTCCTCCCCTTCCTCTGCCACCTCCAGTACAACATCCATATATTACGGAGGATGCAGCCACACAAACCATCCAAGCCATTCACTCTTTGAGTGGTCTTTTGGTTTCCCATGCTTCTTTAGTAGCTCAGCCACAGTCTGGTGATCTTGGCGATGGATCCAGTGTTGCTGCATCATCCTCCTTAGGTCCACATATTTTTGTGCCACATATTTGCAATACGTGCTAGCAAATATGTTTGGGTCCTATTGTACAGATCCTTGAGCATCCATTAGATACTTTTGATTATGACATCCAGGATGTGGAGATTATAGCAGATCACACACAAGGGAGTGGAGCACACCCTACAAAGTCCTCTTCTGCTAGAGAGGTGGACATTGGAGAAGTTACACAGGTAATATTTAAGGTGTAAATTCATAATTTTCATTTTTTTTAAATGAATATTAATAAGAGATAGTATCAAGTACTAATATTTATTTACACGGTCTATTTAATAGTTAATGTCTAAATAGGAGCTCACATGGGTGACTGATAGCACCCTTAGGGCCATTTGATTTGGCCTCAAGATGCACACAGTATGTATTTTTTCACTCACTCAATTACATTTTTTACTGTATACTTGTTTGTCATTAGTGAAATTATATATTAACTTATATATTTATCTTATTCTCTTCTTGTAGGAAACACCTAGTGTGAGTGAGGTGCGACACTCTCCAGACTATGGATGCACAATGTTAGATAAGGGAAAGGTAATTGAACTCAAATTTGATTGAATTAAGATTTATAAGATATTTTATTGATTATGCATACATTGACATAGATTCGTAGTTTCATATGTACTTGTCATTTTTATGTAGAAGTGGTTGTGAGCTATACATCATTGTTGATAAGTGCCACAACACCTGAAGGAGTAGGTATTTGAACACCTAAAGGAGGAGGTGTTGAAACACCTCAAGGAGGAGGTGTTGAAACACCTAAAGGAGATACAGAAAAAGATCAACCTAAAGAGGTATGTGTTTATTTTCTTTTGTGCTTGGTAAATATGTTCTCATTACTGACAATTCTATGCTAACTTGGATCAATTTCATGTTTTTGTTCACATATATAGATTGATGTTACAAAATTTGGTTTGGTTAGTTCTTTGAGAGGGGTACATTCTAGGACTCCTGACCCTTTGAAGAGACGTATATTTCAAGTAATCAAGATTGCAATTTTAGAGTTCAATTATAATTCAATGTGTATTTATTTTTACGTTAACTATTTGATTTAAATTATATAGTATAACTAATCTCAATTGCAGTTTGACTTTTTTTTGTGCAGCTACCTTCAAAGCCAATGAGTGCTTCAAAGAGGCTCCATTTTGATGATCCACCAGTAGTTTAGGATGAGATAGAAATTTTGGCATGTAAATATTGAATAGATACCAAGATGGCATATGCCACTTATTGTAAAACTTTGTTTGAGTTGGCATTGATTCTATTTTTGTATATGGACATACACTTGATTATTGGTTAATTTGATATATATAGAAGTTGACAATAAAAATTTAATTTCCTCTTCATGTGCATGATTAAACTCTTTGAAAATCTAATCAAGTGAGCAATGGTTAAATTTCAATGTACAATAGCATAAAAAGAATGGTTAAATATTATGTGGTTTATATTCATATTGTTGATTAAATTGCATTGCACATCTTTCAAACTCAAAGCATTACTTCACTTTGTGTAAGTAACAACTAGATGCTGATAGATGAAAAAATTTAAATAACAATATAGTTTTTACAAAGTCAACCTAAGCAGTTATGCAATCACTTCACATTACATAACTAGTAACTAGGAGAAACTATCAATTGCATTAGCTTGTCATGGAATTCTATGAGACCACATTTCTTTGAGGAAACTTGGCACAAAACTCACAAAAAATGAAAAGAAAGCACTCAAACAAACTTTAAAGGGGTCTCAGGCCTACTGCCCCCTCATTCCACATGCTATGTAGCCATTTACTTGTGTTAGTTTTATGATCATATTTAATGCACAGAAAATTAATTCTAAATCAAACACAATAACACAACAGATACCCTGGGAAAATCCTCCTCTTGAGGGAGAAAAAACCAGCCAATAATATCACTTATATTATTGAATCACAATAGAAACTCCTTTACAATGAAGGCCGATAATGAGGCCTAATAATATGCACCACAGACTGATGCCAACATAGCAATACAATGATGTAATTCTCAAATGATAATCCTCAGCCTTCTCCCAATAACTCGATCTGCACTTGAATGTTTTCTCACTAACTCGCACTTGATATGAAATGGAATGTATGAAAAATGTATGTCTCAAAACAATGAAATGTATCTAATATATATACAAGCTGAGAGAGATGTGACTCTTCACAATATAGGTCGGCCTCCAAAAAGAATGTGCCTCCTCAAATATTATGCCTCCAAGATAGAAGTTGGCCTTCATAAAATAATAAATATTATTTGACATAAATAGTGCCTCAAGCATGTCGGCCTCTTCATAAATGCACCTCTTCATTAACTTGTATCTCTTGATGAATTAGCATTGATCACAAATCGATATATATATATATATATATTAAATAGATTTGGCTATATTTAATTTATTCTTATGTAGAGGAGATCGCTGGAAGGATATGACTGACACTACAATAATCATCAACACTCCCTCTCAGCTAGGGAGGATACTTCTAGCTGCATAAGGCAAATCACCTCATCATGATGCCTAGTACTATGGCTACAGCCATAAGTGAAAAGAAGAATATCATCTCATCATGATATTAGATATCGCCTCAACACAATATCAACCATAATGGCTACAACCATACTATGGTGTGTACAAGTGTTCATCGCAGACCTCAACTGAAACAACATTTAGAGGTTCTCTTCCAGTCAGCAACACAACCATCTAGAGGTGCTCTTCTGGTCAGCAACACAACCATCTTCTTCAGATTCAGTAGGTTCAGTTCCATGGCTGCAAGTTGTGAATTCACGCTTGATCATTTCTTTGGTTGGCATGACTTCCTCATAAGATTCCTCAAGATTTTCATTGCTAAGCAATCTCTCATCACCTTCCTATAGTAGAGTTATCAGCATTCTTCAAAAATCAAAAGATTTTTTTTATTACACTCAAGAGTTATCAGATGGCTTCTTGCAGTCTCAAAAGTTATATTGCCTCTTGGAATGAAAATGCTTGTTTGCAAAACAAATGAATAAGAATGAAATAGTTAAGGTGTTTGAAGTTATTTAGAGGTCACTTTTAGGGTGGAAGGCTTAAAACTCCATTTTAAATGCACAAAAATGAATGAAATTACTTCAAACCAAGTTTGTGAAGAAGTTAACTATGTTGCCCACTAGTTTCCCTTAAGAGTCCAAAGTGCTAAAAGACAGAAATATTTGAAGGTCTATTTCTCAGAGACCATGATGCTTACAAACTCTTCTTTCAAGGCTATGGGATCCTGTTGGGACCATCTACAAAAACCTCTCTCAGTTTTTGCTATCTCAGAGGCATTTTCCTGTGGTGATGACTTTTCAATGGAAGGAAAAGTTGCTAGATGCAAGTAGTGTAAAGTTGTAAAGTGGTGCAACTTTCATTCCACAACTCGTATGACCAAACAGACTATTTCAACACATCCAAATGGGTACGTTTATGCTAGGGATGGTCCTCTCTTGCACCCAAATACATTGAATCACTCTGAGCTACATTGGACCGGCGATTTCCCTTAAGAGTCCAAAGTGCTAAAAGGCAGAAATCTTTGTAGGTCTATTTCTTGGAGACCGTGATGCTTACAGACTCTCTGTCTAAGGCTAAGGGATTATGTTGTGACCATCTACGAAAACCTCTCTCGGTTTTTGCTATCTTGGAGGCATTTTCCTGTGGTGATGACTTTTTAGTGGAGGGAAAAGTTGCCAAATGCAAGCAGTGTAAAGTTGCAAAGTGGTGCAACTTTCATTCTGCAACTCGTACGACCAAACGGACTATTCCAACACATCCGGATGGGTACGCTTATGCTAAATATGGTCCTCTCTTGCACCCAAATACGCAGAATCACTCTGAGCTACATTGGACCGACAATTTCCCTTAAGAGTCCAAAGTGCTAAAATGTAGCAATATTTGAAGGTCTATTTCTTGAAGACCGTGATTCCTACACACTCTCCATCTGAGGCTATGGGATTGTGTTGTGACCATCTAGAAAAACCTCTCTCGGTTTTTGCTATCTTGAAGGTGTTTTCCTGTGGTGATGACTTTTCAGTGGAGGGAAAAGTTGCCAGATGTAAGCAGTGTAAAGTTGCAAAGTGGTGCAACTTTCATTCTACAACTCATATGACCAAACAGACTGTTCCAACACATCCAGATGGATACATTTACACTAGGGATGGTCCTCTCTTGCACCCAAATATGTCGAATCACTCTGAGCTACATTGGACCGGCGATTTCCCTTGAGAGTCCTAAGTGCTAAAAGGCAACAGTCTTTGAAGGTCTATTTCTCAGAAACCATGATGCTTACAGACTCTTCGTCTGAGGCTATGGGATCGTGTTGTGACCATCTACAAAAACCTCTCTCAATTTTTTCTATCTCGAAGACATTTTCCTGTGGTGATGACTTTTCAATGGAGGGAAAAGTTGCCAGATGCAAGCAATGTAAAGTTGCAAAGTGGTGCAACTTTCATTCCACAACTCATACAACCAAACAGACTGTTCCAACACATCTAGATGGGTATTTTAGGCTAGGGATGGTCCTCTCTTGCACCCAAATATGCCGAATCACTCTGAGCTACATTGGACCAACGAATTTCCCTTAAGAGTCCAAAGTGCTAAAGGGCAGTAGTCTTTGAAGGTCTATTTCTCAAAGACCGTGATACTTACAGACTCTCCGTCTAAGGCTATGGCATTTTTTTGTGACCATCTACAAAAACCTCTCTCAGTTTTCGCTATCTCGAAGGCGTTTTCCTGTGGTGATGACTTTTCAGTGGAGGGAAAAGTTCCAAAGTGGTGCAACTTTCATTCCGCAACTCATACGACCAAATGGACTATTCTAACACATCTAGATGGGTATGTTTACGCTAGGAATGGTCTTCTCTTGCACCCAAATACATTGAATCATTCTTACCTACATTGGACCAATGATTTCCCTTAAGAGTCCAAAGTGCTAAAAGGAAGCAATCTTTGAAGGTCTATTTCTTAGAGACTGTGATGCTTATAGACTCTCCGTCCAAGGCTATGGAATCATGTTGTGACCATATACAAAAAACTCTCTCATTTTTTGCTATCTTGAAGGAATTTTCCTATGGTGATGACTTTTCAGTGGAGGGAAAAGTTGCCAAATGCAAGTAGTGTAAAGTTGCAAAGTGGTGCAACTTTCATTCCGCAACTCGTATGACCAAACAGACTATTCCAACACATCTAGATGGGTATATTTACACTAGGGATGGTCCTCTCTTGCACCCAAATACGTTGAATCACTCCGAGCTACATTGGACCGATGATTTCCCTTAAGAGTCCAAAGTGCTAAAAGGCAGCATTCTTTGAAGGTCTATTTCTCAGAGACCGTGATTCTTACAGACTCTCTGTCAAAGGCCATAGGGTCATGTTGTGACCATCTAGAAAAACCTCTCTCAGTTTTTGCTATCTCAGAGGCATTTTCCTATGGTGATGACTTTTTAGTGGAGGGAAAAGTTGTCAGATGCAAGCAGTGTAAAGTTGCAAATTGGTGCAACTTTCATTCTGCAACTTGTACGACTAAATAGACTATCCCAACACTTCTATATGGGTACATTTATGCTAGGGATGGTCCTCTCTTGCACACAAATACATCAAATTACTCCGAGCTACATTAGACCGGTGATTTTCCTTGAGTCTAAAGTGCTAAAAGGCAGCAATCTTTGAAGGTCTTTTTGTCAAAGACCGTGATGCATATAGACTCTCTATCTGAGGCTATGAGATCGTGTTGTGACCATATACAAAAACCTCTCTTTGTTTTTGCTATCTCCAAGTTGTTTTCCTGTGGTGATGACTTTTCAGTGGAGGGAAAAGTTTCCAGATGCAAGCAGTGTAAAGTTGCAAAGTGCTACAACTTTCATTCTACAACTCGTACGACCAAACAGACTATTCCAACATGTATGAATGGGTACGTTTATGCTAGGGATGGTCCTCTCTTGCACCCAAATATGCTAAAACACTTCGAGCTACACTGGACCGACAATTTCCCTCAAGAGTCCAAAGTGCTAAAAGGAAGCAATATTTGAAGAGACATTTCTCGAAGACCGTGATGCTTACAAACTCTTCGTCCAAGGCTATGGGATCATGTTGTGACCTTATACAAAAACCTCTCTTAGTTTTTTCTATTTGGAAGGAATTTTCCTGTGGTGATGACTTTTCAGTGGAGGGAAAAATTGCCAGATGCACGTAGTGTAAAGTTGCAAAGTGGTACAACTTTCATTCTGCAACACGTACGACCAAATAGACTGTTCCAACATGTCTAGATGGGTATGTTTATGCTAGGGATGGTCCTCTCTTGCATCCAAATATGCCGAATCACTCTGAGCTATATTGGACGGAGTGAAATTAGGTGAAAATTTGATGCAGACACAAGGGCACAATCCCAAATTCTTTGGAACCTGCCTATTTGAGGCATCTAACAAGATTATTTTGACCTCTTTGGAAAGTCCAAAACTCCCTTAAAACTTGACAAGCAACTAAATACACATTTCCCTCTTTAACCCCATTAAACCCTTGTAATAGTGAGAAACTAGTTTTTTTCCAATTACTCCATAATCTTCCAAAACACCAGATGAACACATGACTGATTCAAACACCCATATCCAAGTTACACAACATATATGAGAAACAACATAGACTCCTTTGGACCAGCATTGACTTCCTATACATTCACCCTTCAATAGGCTACTCAATTAGCCCAAAAATGCAAAGCAACATACCTTCAAACACCACACAAACCCCTAAAACCTTAGGGCAGCAAATAAATTGCCAAGAAAACAAAGATTCTACAATTGGATTCCATTTGTATAGACCTGTAACTATCAAATCAAAAAACCCTTGTTTTTAGTGTAATTCTTGAGGGTTTATTGGATGTAGCACTTCCACAACCTTTCATACTTTTCAACCACCTTAGACACCTTTATTTACGCCCCAATATGCTTAGAAAACAAAGAAACTTTTGGTATCTTAGATATTTTTGCAAACCCTAGGGTAAAAACTCTATTTTCAAGTAAAAAAACCACCATTTTTAGACCTTTAACTCTTCATTTTATTTCAAAACCTAGTTCTCCACACCTTCCATTCTTGAAATAACATCAAGATGTGTAATAACATTTCTACATAAATTTTTTATACAAAAATTCTTGAATGGCTTGTGCACAGGCAAAAAACACAAGAAAAACAATAAAATATGAATTGAGCAATTGAAACTTTATTGATTCAAAGAAAAAAACTCCTTCAACCAAAACCATTCTTGATAGTTTAAAACCACGAACCACCCCAACATGTAATTATGATAGCACTCAAGATATAATCCATGAATAGATAATGTATTTGACCAATAACTCATCGAGAGCACAAATTCCCAAAACTAGCCCTCCACTATGAACATATCGACTAAGTAGGAACCCATAACATTATGGAAAGATGATCCACTTCTCCCAATGTAACTCCCAAGCATTACATGTGAGAGATGGTCAATTTCATTGATGGAAATGATGGTCAAGACCTCATGATCATTCAAGTACTCATTCTAACAATACAAGAGATTTACACATCAAATTGCAAGTGAATATAATTTACTATATCTTAACATAAAAAATGCAAAACCTAATAGAAAAATGCATCAATGACATACAAGGATGTATAAGAAAGTTCAAATTTGAAAATAGAATTTAAACTTAGAAAACTGTAGATTTGAAAACCTTAATAATGTAAAACCCTAAAAAGAAGGTTGGATCAAGTGTAGGATTGGTTGGGCTCAACAAAATATAAAGAAAAAAAAAATTATTTATGAAGTTAACCTAGGATAATTAAGTAAATGCAATGAATCAAACACAATCAACCTAACATAATTAAGGGTTACTCTAGATGTTCAAATTTGTTACTCATTTTTATTGCATTGAATCAAAATGTCTCACTATTAATTGCTCCAATGCTATAAGATAAATGAATGTTTTCATGATTATAATGAATATATTGTATGTTATTAATGCTAGCGTATATCATCAAATTATGCCAAACATGTGTTTAGTCAACTCAAAGTGGGTGAATGACGCCACTTAGCCAAAAGTTTGAATTTTGAATTTTAAAATGAAAGGGAATAGGTTTGTGACCATGAGGTCACCCTTGAAATTGAAGAAGTGTCCTAGAATGGGTTAATAGTTAAATCTAAGTGGCTAACAATCAATTCTAGGTGGCTAATGGATAAATGAGGGCATACCCATTGGTGAATGTGATAAATGGGAAAATAAGGTAAATGTATAGATGTGTGTGAATAAGAATAGGATAGGGCTATTGTATAGTGATTTAAGTATGCAAATTGATAAAAGGCTAGAGAGATGAGCTTGAATTTAGATGTTAAGTCACTACGTACATGTATCAAGACATTTCTTCAAAATAAATGCAAAATTGTGTGTGAAATGACATGGTATGCACAAATTTTACTATTATAATTACACACATATTGATTTACAAATGCTTTGCATATAGATTAAATTTACTTCAAAATTAATACCTATTAATACTTCTTCTTTAAGAAAACATGATTATGTATTTTCTAATAAAACTTTCACCATAACAAGACTTCTTACAATTACTTCAATTGTAACATACATAATTTCATATCGCACCTATCAATGTACCCATTACATCTTCACGTGTGATTGCTAGTATATGTATGTCTCTTCAAAAAACATAGATGGGTTAAGCTCTCTCCTTACTCTTTGAGTAAGATATAGTAGGGGAGAGGACTAGATAGTATTCCAAAACCTGGTTCAAACGAGCATACTAACAAGAAAGAACCAGGAAGAAAACCTTCGGTTGTAGCTCAATTAAGTACAAAAATAGACCCCTTTACAAAACCTATGAGTTTCCAAAATACAGACCTCTTTACATTTTAAACATACCCTTTATACAATTCCAGACATTTGACCCATATTTCAAAAAACTTCACTGGGTATAGATTATTCCAGACATTTGACAAGCACCTGTACAAACCATCAAGGTACCTTAGAATAACCAATCTATATTATTCTTAATGACACAAAATATGATGAGATGGTAATGCAAACTATAAAAGACACTTAGAATAACCAATCTATATTGTTGTAATATGTTGCATACCTCTTTGAAAGGATTAGAGCTGGCTATTTTTGCAGTAGGTCCATGATCAAACATGCCAGGAATATCACGAAAGTGGGAAAATAAGAAATCTATATTGTCACAATAGAAAAGATGCTTAGAATAACATATCTATATTAATCTAAACAACCTAAATGATGATGAGTTGGTGATGCAAACTATAAAAGACGGATACCTCTTGGAATGGATCAGAGCTGGCTATTGTTGTAGCAGGTCCATGATCAATCTTGCCAAAAATATTGCAAAAGTGCATACAAAATATCACTATTAAAGACACCTGCATTGCAATAGTATATAAAATATCAATATTAAATAAAGAACACTAATGAACTTAATCATAATGAACATA
>VDFB02138845.1:0-17855 GCA_007258455.2 Sequoia sempervirens
AAATTACATTTTTATAAATTAGACCCCATTCTACACATATTTAGAAAAATTATTTTCGATTAGTTTTCAAAAAATATAGGGGTAGCACAGCCAAATTTCTATTTTTAAGGAGGTGTCCACTTTCAAAATTAGTAAAAAATCATATATTCATTTAAAATTTATCAAAAAAATTGGTCACAAACTACATGTTAGTTAATTTCTCATTGAAATGATTTTAAAAATATTTTAAAAAAATTTAACTTTTTGAGGGAGCCACAATAGACACTATTTTATGTTTTTTTGACAAAAACAACACCAATTTCAGTGGCTCCCTTTTTTGAACCCCTAAATCTCTACCATTTTCAAATAAAATTAGTAGTTTAGAAAGTAGATCTAGAGCACTATGACCCTTGATTTTGTTGCATCTTAAAATTTTGAATCTAACTATCCTCAATTTCTCATCCAAGGTCAGTAACTCCTTATTTCAAAAAACACTAGCCACTTAAGACCCCTTTTTGGCCCCTCATCTTCCATCAATGCAATTTTAGTTTGAACATATATATTTTGCAACAAGATGACACTCACATTTTTTGCTCTCTATGTTGATGACTTGTTGATCAAAGAGAGTCACTCATCCACCATCAAAGTAGTGAAATTTTCTTTGCATGATAGATTTATAATGTTAGACTTGGGTCCTTTGCATTACTTCTTAGGGTTGATATCACTCAATCATCCTTTGGTATCTTTCTTGCACAACCCAATTATGCTCTTGATATGCTTTCCAAACTTTTCATGGCTAGATACAAGCCTACACCAACTCTATTTTTGTTAGGGGTTAGAGTTGCGGCTAAGTGATCCTCATCTTTTGTTGATGGAACTTTATACTAACAAACTATTTGGAGTCTCATCTAGTTGAAGCATACAATACCCGATGTTTCATATGATGTGGGCATGGTTTATCCATTCATGCATGAGATACATGTGTTGCATTAGAAAATAGCTAAGAAAATTCTCTATTACATTTAGGGCATTCATTGCCATGGGATTTAGTATGTAGCAAGTGTGGATATTGACTTGTGGGATATACATATTCAAATTAGGTAGGCGATTCTCAGGTCATAAGTCTACCTTAGGGTATTGCTTCTCATTTGGTTGTGGCCTAGTATGTTGGTTGAGAAAGAAGTGGTCTCCAATTACTCTTTTATTTATAGAGGTTGAGTATCATGGAGTCTAGCCAATGTCACAAATAAGGCTATTTGGATTCACAATATTCTCATTGAGTCTATCATTCCATTTAGAAATCCTATACTCATCTTTTGTGATAATTAGAGTGTGATACAAATCTCACGGAATTCAGTTCATCATCAAAAGACTAAACACATTGAGATTCATATGCACTACATCTGAGAGTTGACTTAAGAAAATATCATTGATCTTAAGTATTATCCTACATCAAAGTAGATAGTAGACATCTTTACTAAAACCTTCATTGAGAACAAGTCCCTTCATCTACAATATTTTTTGAGGGTGTGACAAGTGTCTACTTCAAGGGGGCTTCTTAGTCCTTCATTTTTTCTCTTTGTAATTTGGGGGGGCATATTTTCTCTTTATTTTGGGGGGTCTATTCCTCTTATAAGACCTGGCTTCTTCTTTTAAGTGGGATTTCTTTGTACATGGGTACCTCATTAGGCTTCAGTTTCTGGGACCCATCTTTTCACCCACCTAAGCTACGTTAAGGGGGGTGTTAATGTAGGTGTTTTATTGTTCTTATGTTAGGGGATATTTCTTTTTTTCTACACATAATATTAAGCTTTCTTAGCTTAATTAGACTTGCTTAATATGAGACCATGTGGAATAATCCATCAACTACATGTGTCACTCTCTCCAACACCTAGGTAGTTAAGTTACACACCTTCTCTTGGATTTTTATGCCACCTCTCACAACCATTATTTTCTCTCTTTTTGAATAAGTTATCCTATATGTTTTGGCATTTACCAAGTAAAACCTCCCACCTATTATGGGTAATTGGAGTTAATGCACTTCTTGGATGTATTTTCCTATTTGTGCTAGTTCAATGAGAGTAACGTGAGTATTCTCAAAATTCTCTTGCAATTGTCTCTATTTTCTCTTTTCAATCGACTATTTTGATCTTTGATCATTTATCGATTGGATTTGTATGTAATCTATGACTAATATCATATCCTGGCTTGGTTCCTGCTTCTCCTAGAATCTAACACAATCCAAGGATTATAGCTTAGATTTTCACCTCATTGTTATGCTAGCCTTGAGTCTCTTCAAAGCTAAGCATATCATATCCCCATTCCAATCTTTGACAATGCACCCTTTACTAGACATGCTTGGATTTCCCTTAAATGTCCACTTTGCTTCACTTCTCAATTTAAGAGAAATATCTCACAAAACTTCATTAGCAAAGACAATTATTGAGATTTTTAATTATATGTTTCATTCTACAATTATTTTAACTATCTAAAATATCACATGCTAGAAAATTGAACTCAAATTTTATTTTTGAAAAAAAAAAAAACACTTTTTAAAAACTTTATACTAAAAAATAAAACATGTCAAATATGTATAAACCTCATCCTACTAAATAAAAACTTAGAACCTGAAAAATATAAATTTAATAGATAATATAACTAGCACTTGCACCTAAAGGAGGTTAAAGGGTTACACCAATAGAAAACTATATGTATTTTAATATGTTAAAAAGTACATTTTGTGCATGCGTGTGTATGAATGTTATGTGCTGCAAATTCCAATTGTAAGTGGTTGGATTAAACAATTAATAATAAATAATGGAATGAAATAAACTTTCTTAAAGAAATTAAGTATTATCTAGTATTGAAATATTTGTAAACAGATTTAAAGCATAAAGCAATGCAAATGAAAAAAAGAAAGTTGCCATCAAACTGATAGAAAATATTGCAATAGAAATAGAATATTCCCATCTAATTGGAAAAGCAATATTAATCTAGCTTTTAAGTGATAAGTGAGATTTTGGATGCTTTTATCACTAAATGAGAGCTAGTTTACCATTAAATGACAACTAAAACTTATTTTCGGATGACTCAATAGTAGTTTACAAGTGATCTCACTATATAACCTATCAACTAATTAAAAACGTATAAGATTTATCATGCTAATTTAAAACTAAAACACTAAATACTTGGTCAATTTAAATATACATTATAAGAAACATGATGTAACATGGTTCAAATCAAAAGCACACAGGAAATACTTTCGATTGCATTAATGTAAGGGACAAACGACATCTTGGTCAACTTCCAAAGCGCTCATGGTGGGCGGAAGAAGGCAAATCTCAAATTCCACGCTTCCTCCCCCTTCACGACCGGGAAAAGCAGACACCATTCCGTCAAAATGATTGTTCGTCCCACACCTGAGCGCCACGGGCCTTCCCCACCCAAAATCGTTCTCATAAATCTCAAACCGCGGAGAACTCCCCACCATCAAACCGTTCTTCACTAACTCATCAAACCTTTACACAACCGGCTCTTTATGCCACTCACCAATCGTTTCTCTAATAACCCCATCCGTATGACCCGCAATTAAACTGTTCAGCAAACCGGCTGTGAAAGACAGAGGCGAACTGCTAAGCTCCCCGGCGGTTGACGTCACGAATATGGCTTGAACAGCATTGCCAAAGTAGGAATCGGGCAGCGGAGGAACTAGTCGCGATCTCATCCGGATCAAGCCCACGGGCCCGCGTGACCGCCTGCCACAAGTGACCGCACAGCGCCTGGAAGGAAGAGACCTTAACAGGCGAATCCCGATTGGCCCGTTCCTTCAAGCAGTTGATCGTGTGGGCGCTGAAATGGAACATTTTTACGCGCAGTAGAGGCGAGCAAAACCGTGGGATGTGCCCTTCCGGGTCAACGCCAAGCCTAACAACGGACCCCTCGTGGTCTAGCAGACAACGGTCGTAGATAGGAGTAGCAGAGTTTTTTGTCCTGTCTGTTCTACAGAGTTGTGCCCACGAGTTAAAGAAATTCCAGAAGGAAGTCCCGTCAGCTACGGCGTGGTTGGCTGTGCAACACACTGAAATCCCGTCTTTCAGCTGAGTTACCTTCCATTATTATTTATTGAATAATAATGTTACATATGAATGGGAAAATATCACATTTCTAGAGTTCGCATGGAATTGAAGCTCCCTGCATAAAATCATACATACAAGATCGATGGCAAGGAGAAAATATGAGCAAAAAAAATCACATTTCTAGAGTTTACATGGGATTAAAGTTTGGTATATAAAAGCATACACAAGATGGTTACGGACGAGAAAATTTTAGTGAACATGAGATTAAAGTCCCGTACATAAAAGCATACACAAGATAGGCAAGGAGAAAATATTTGTGAAAAAAGTTCATTTCTAGAACTCACATGAGATTAAAGTTGGGTACATAAAAGTGAAAAAAGTCACATTTCCAGAATCCACATGAGATTAAAATTAGGTACATAAAAAACAAAATCATGAGAGAAGAGAAAATATAAGTGAAAAAAGTTGAATTACTCACACATGAGATTAAAGTTGGGTATATAAAAACATATACAAACAAGATCGTTAGACCGAAAAAAATATGAGTAAAATAAGTTGCATTTCTTGAACTCACATGAAATTAAAATCCTGTACATAAAGGATACATAAGATCGCTCACGAGAATATAAGAAAAGATAAAAAATTCACATTTCTAGAGCTCACATGAGATTACCAACAAGGTTCCAGAGCTAAAGTTTCTTGATAGTCCTACTAAACATTGAATTACCTGTACTACGAGCAACAAAGACTATGGCCTTCCAAATTGACGGCGCCGTGGAGGGCAAATAGTTCTTCAACAGCTGACGTAAGAGCTCAGGGTAGATGAATCCGCAATGTTTTGGTCCCCTGCACTGTGGCTTCGATGAAATCTACGCCCGAGTCGTTGCAGAGGATGTAAATACCTCCATCCGAAGGACTATCTGAGAAAGTGTTTCTGCAAGACGGTCTACTTGAGAGGAGAAGTCGGTCGCGGGTAGTTGAAAGAGGAGGCCTTGTTGAATGTAGTGGGCGAACAGCATTTGTAAATCTAAGGGCAACAGTTTAATCTGTTGGGATTGAGATTGAATGGCTGGACGTACAACGCGTTTTCTATTAACACGAATCATTTTGCTGTCTTGCAAATGATCAGGTACTCCATTAAATCACACAAATATGTAACCTTTTATTCGTATGCTGGAGGCAGAGATACCTTGCTTGTCCTTTTGGAAGGAGAGTTGGCGGTTGACGTCTGTATGTCCAAACCATCTGGATTCTAATTTTGGTGGAGGCAGATGCCTTGCTAGTCTTGCTTGTCTTTTTGGATAGGAACATTCACATTTGAGTGTCACCTTTGGTTTTCTTTTTTTTGGGGGGGCGAGGGGGAATAGTTGGATTACATAATCATCTATATCTGTGTATTTAATAGCAGATTCCAGTCATATTATATTTTATCATTTCTATTGATGGTACTTGGTTTTTTAGCTTGGTTTGTTAGACTTTCTTTTGTTTTATCTTGCAGTTTGGTCTTGGTTCTTCATAAACTTTGAGTGTATACTTTCTATGAGACAACCTTTTTTTTTCATGAAAAGTGTATTGTTATCTTTTAATTTTTTTGAAATTAATAAAGATTTTATTCATTATAAATAAACTATAATAAACGTGTATTTTTTAAAAAGTTAAGGAAGTCACTATTAATTTTAAAAATATTGTTAGATAGTATAATGTAATATGTTATGTTTCAAACACAATTTATATTAGGAGGAAGGAGTGGAGTATAATACTATAACAATATTTACAATTTAAACTCAAAAAATATATAACTACTAAAATAAAAATTCATTAAAACACATATAAATTAATAATAAGTAAGTATTTTACTAACTAATTATCAACTTGTCTTCTTTCAACATTTATCACCATATGTATGTTCATTTGTTAATTATTGTATTAGGAGCTATTAAGCTATGTTCTAATAGTGAAGACTATTTCTATCTAGCATAATCCTTTATTGAATTTCTATATATCTATATCCTTTTTCATCCCCTAACACAATAGCTTTAGGCTTGGCTAAGGATAAATAGGGAACTTTCTTTTTAATCCAAAGATTGCCTCATAGGAACCACCCTCTTTATTGACCAGCATTGTTGCATGTAAGGATTTCCATGTCCTCGATCTTACATGGCACATTAGCCCTTTAGAAAACTCTTGTAGACCTAAACAACAATTTCTCACATTCCTAGTAGAACTATAACATATCCTTTTTATCTTTTATCAAGTGTTTTTATTTAATAATTAATTGATTAATTTAAGTGTGTAATTAATGTTTTAAATGATGCACTAAAAATGGCAATATTATGTTTGCATGATATTATGATAATTTAATAATTTGTTACCTTTGTGGAATGTTCTTGATTTAAATTAATAGTTGGATTGTACATGATAATTATAAATGGTTGTCATTATAAATTGATGAATATTTCATAATTCTATGCAACTATCATTTTAATTATTTTATAATTATGATTTTTTTTATAATAACTCAAACTATCATATGTTGACATGAGGTGGATGCATGATAGAGTTTTCTCAGCTTGGACATAGAGGGAGTGTATCATCACAAAACAAGGAACATGATGATATTAATATGGTTGAACCATGATATTATGAGAAGTCACAAACTTGCACAAGTTTGACTATGAGATGAATGCATGCCACATATGTAGATGGTTTATCTAAATGTTGTCATAATTCAACCTTTTCTTTTAGATGCATTTGTGATGATTTCTCAAATTTTATATTTAAGCATGCCTAGTTTGAGTTGGAAATATCATTCCATGGATATAACTTGTAAATTTTATAAGTAAATGAATTATACTAAATAATAAAATATTTAAACTAGATTTAAAAGTTCAACTTAAAATAATAATATTTTGGGATATTATTTTTAGAAATAGTTTTCAAGTATTTAATTTGTTTTGAATCTTACTAGTGGTGGAAGTTAGAGACTTTAGTCAAATTTAAATTACTTGATTTTCATCATTTAAACTCATGGTCGGAAATGAGAGTGGAGTTTTTAATTAAAAAATATACATTAATTATTTATTCTTATTGGAATACATGAATAGAATGGAGCATTCTAATTGCAAGAGGAATTAAAAGGAGGTGTGGGAAAAATTAGGAGCTCGTTCTTAATTTTTCTATTCCACTTTACCATTTGAAAATTTCCTCCAAGGGGATATGATTTTGGCATATATTATTCTCTTCTCTTTTTGGACTATTGCTATAGCTAGGTTTGAGTCTCAAAAGTAGAAGATTAAGAGTATTTTTTAGCAAATAAAAAGTGTAAGTTAATGCATCCATTTTTAAAATATAAGACTCTTTCAAAAGAAAAATATAAAATTTTAAATTTATTTTGGAATTAAATTTAAAAATTTATATGGATGCCCTATTTGGGCATTCAAGATAGTCCTAAAAACTTTCTATTACTTATAATTTTTAGTATTTATTTATTTAGCATCATTTACCACCATTTTTTATGTTTAAAATGATGATTTTTTGCAAGAATGTTACCATATTATTAGATCCACCAATACCATGACTTGTGCAAGCTCCAAAACCTCATTTTAGTATGCCTTAATATATGTTTGTGGGGAAATTATCACATATTAGTTTTATATATTGTAGTGTAGAAAATCGTACCCCTTTCTAGGAGAAAGTACAATTTCACACTTATTTTGGACCTATTTTAGTGACCATTCATTTATGCATTTTTAAATATCATTAATAGGCCCCTAATACCCTTTATTATGCATCCAAAGGCCTATTTTATTTATATCCTAACACCATAACCCGCATTGAATAAATACTATCAATTAAATTAATGCCCTAACACTATGGAGTCTTGAAGTTTTTGGTTAGGACCCATTCGCCCATGGGTGAATGGGTCCTCATTAACTGCCTTAAACTCAACTTTAAACATTTTTTTGGTGGAATTTCAATGATTCAAATTCAAATTTCAAGTGTCAGCTTTCAGTATCTGATAATTGGAAAATTGGAGAGGAATCCTATAAAACTAAGATTCACAATCACTTTTCACTAGAAAGTGTAAGACCCCACCTTGCATGTGATTAGTAAAGCTCTAATTTGTTTTATGCATTCCAAAATAGATGGTAAGATGTAATGTGGATGACAAATAGTGTGATTATTTGATAATATTCTTGCTTATCATTCTGACATTTTATTTATTCTACCATGAAGGATATTGGAATAGTAAATTATAAATATGAGTTGGAATTGTAAATGAAATGGTTGCAAAATTAGATCTCATTTAAGCTATCATATTAATGTGATATATGATTGTTGCTTATGGTTTCATTGATAACGTGCAGGAAAGGAAGAACCAATACAAGAAGGGAAGACCATTGAGTAGATTGAAAGACATCTTCTTGTGGTGATGAATTTGACCCCCCTTTCAAGGCTTAAAAGGAAAGTATAGAGTTAACAAGTTGATAGAGTAAGGTGGTAAGGGTTGATATAAAAAAAGATGATTTATATTTTGGGTTTGAGAGGATATTTATTTGTGTTCCAAGTGAGTTGTAAGTTGAGTTATAAGGTTTAGAAACCATTATCCAAGTTGAAATTCGGACAGGTCTTGAAATGGGTCTTTAATGAGGGTTGTTGGTCAATTTCCTTGGTTGGGGTGCAAAAATAAACCCTCTAGGGTCTATACCATAGTGGTAGGAGTCAAGTAGGCATACAATAGTGCCCCTAAGACATGATTTGACCCCTAAAAAGTCCTCATTATGTAGAGTGACGAGTTTTGAAGAGAAGATGTGATGGAAAGATGGAGGGGATGTCCAAGTGCATGTTTCTTCTTCAATAAGGAAAAGACTCTCATTGATGGAGGTAGGTACACTTCACACCTCCCCATTCAAGGGTTGCAAGTTGACATTTCTATATATCCTAGAGAGGAAGGAAGAGTGGGGGTGTTACCCACTTCTCCTTTTGGAGAACTTTAGTGGAGATGGTAGAAAGAATGGGAATGGTGCAGGAGCACCTAGGCTAACCTCCATTTTGGTTAAATGATCAATTTTGGCTTGTACCTGACCTTAGCCAAGTCAGGGTGATGGTGTGTTTGTTTTGGACCTTAGAAGGTCTTGCTTGTGTGTGGTGAGTTAGTCACTAGGACTAAAGTCACCTTAGTTTAATCATTGTTGTTAATTTTGTTTTAAGTAGCTTTAAATAGCTTATGTTGGAATGTAAAGCAGTAAATGTGTTCTAAACACATCTTAGTTGTTAGAAGATGCCAAGAGGTAGTTAGGGGAGTTGATGGTTCAGAATCAAGGAGATTGAGGTCCTAAGATTTAGGATGATGGCAAAGTTGCAAGAATGTTGCAAAGTTGCATGACAACATTTGTTAGGTTGCATGCAACTTAGTTGTCTTGGATCCCCTAAAAGTTAGGAGTGGGATCGATCAACATCCCTTGAAACATGGCAAAGGCATCTATGTAAGTGTGGTGGATTGTAGACAAGCAGTTAGATGGTTGTAATCAAGTTTTTGTTTTATGTGAATAGAGAAGGCTCTGCAATTTATGTGTTACCCGTGTGTTTTAAAGAAACAGTGATATCTAGTGAATTGTATATATTGATTTGGCTTTAGATTTGTGTTTGCAGGGTAGTTTCAAGCATTTTCCATTATGTGATTGGGTTATTTTAAGCCAAATAGTGTTGTGAGTTCATAGTTTAAGGACTAGAGGGTTTGTTGTTCCTGTTTTGAGTAGACAGTCTTTTCATGGCTCCCCCATAAACTCTAACCACGAGATCTTCCTGAGATTGGATGGATATGACAGGGGAACCAATCATTTGTAAATATTTAGCAGTAGGATTTATAGGGAGTCGAGCATTTTCTTTCAAAACCAAACCCTAGGTGAGTTCATACTACCCGGTTAAAGGTTTGGTAGTCAAAGATTGATGTGAACAGGCAGGGGAAAGAAGTACAGTATGAGGAAAGTATGGTTCCAGGTTGGAATTAGACATATCTAGGCATGATAGAAGGATTGAAGTTTCAACCAATCCATTTGAAGGAGATTTGAATGAGTAATCAGTAAAACCCTAGGAATTAGGCCTATTAGCCCTGTTTACCCTAGATCATAGGAGACCACTATACGGAGGGCACAGGGAACTGAGATCCTGTGAATCATTTCAAGGTTCCAAAAGGGTATTGGAAAGTGCAATTTATTTGCCAGGTTGATTAGAAGTTTTGAGTAGGAAAAGCAAAAAGGTGACTGGTAAGGGCTACAAGGAATTAGGCCTCACCAATGCAAGTTCTTGAAATCGGTAAGTGTGAAAATAGAAGACCCTCCAAGATGCAATCAAATGGATGTGTTTGGCATATTTTCAATGTATCAAGCACCCCTGCAAGCAGTTCAAGGTTGAGAGTGAAGATGGCACTTAGATCCTTCTAAGTGTAGGAGACAGGTTACAAATGCAAATGGTGTTAAGTCCTCCAAGGTTAAGCACAAGGAGTGAGACTCTTGAGGAAGAGTTGAACTAGGGCTTAGTTAATGACCTAAGCCTAATCAGAACCTTGAGGCTATCAGGTTCTTGGGTGAAGACAAAGAGAAGTCTGCCTAACTAGTTGGTGCAAGCAAACCTAGAAGAGCACTTACACCGGGGAAGAGGAGAGGAGTCCACCTCTTTGAGAAGAAAGTATTCAAGATGGCTTGGCTTGGAGAAAAGATGGTTGAAAGAGTTCAATCCCTTCACCTAAAAGAAAGAAGATAAGTTCTTCTTGTTCCCATTTACTCTTGTGTATTTGTTGTAAAAATGTGGCATGTTGTATGGATCATAGTCCAACATAGAGAATAGGGAACCTAGATGCATGAAATTTAGAGCTATGTTATTTTTGTTCCTTTGTAAGAATTTGAAAAGACTCCATTGATCATCTTGGAGCTAGAAGACTACCTTGCTCGGGGGTATGGCTAGATCCTACGAGGCTCCATGACGCCATTACGGTAGGGTGGAGAGCAAGAACCTTGTCCATTGGTTTTTGGTTCATTTATTGATGTGTGTGGTTGTAATGAGGAAAAAAGAAACAAAATACTCCATTAGTTTGAGTGTTGGAACAAAGTGTTATCTCTATTTGGGATTTTGAATGAAATACCATGTAGACGAGTATTCCAAGATCTTTGGGTAAAGTTCATTTGAATATAAATGTGATTCTTTTTAGTTGTAGACAAGGAAACCTGAAAGGTTAGTTCACCTCGCTAAGAGGGGTATACAACTATGATGCAATTTAAGGATATTTGTGCATATGTATGTACTATTAGTTAATTTGATTTTTGACTTGTATATTTCCCAATTAAGAGAAGATAATGGATAGGAGATAAAATAACTCTGCTGGCTGTAAACATATTTGAAGTGGTATCAAAGATTCCCTTCCAAATCCTATGGAAACACCGAAAGGATATTTAACAAGAAGTTGTGTAACCTGTTATATTAAAGGCAACTAAATCCACATAATGAAATATATTCCTCTCTTATACCTATCATTATGAATGTGTATAATGTTAATATAGGCATTAAAACGTATTTATTTTCTCTTAAATCTCTGGGAAATGCATATCATTTTGTAATAAAGTAGTAAGTTTTAGTTAGCAAAAAGCCAAACAAACTTACCTTTAGCAAATAAATGATTCAAATATATATATAAAAACAACAATGATTGGTTATAGCAACAATGGTATTATAGATGGATGGATTCTTATCTCAGTTCGAGTGACTGCAGATTTAATTTCTATGGAAAATATAAAATGGAAACTTTGGAAATCATTACTTCAAATTGGGAAAACTGCGTAAATGTGTTACAGTCATATGGGGGTTTTCACCTGAAAAAAATAATTAGTAGCAAAGATTTATACTCCATTCTCAAAATAGTAATAAATACTTTATTTGAAAGGAGAGATGATTATATTGTTCAATATGAGACTATAGGCTGTAGAAACAAATTAATACAGGTTTGGATAAATGAGAATTCATATTAATAACAGAAACTGATCCATACAAGTTAAACAAATGCAAACCCATATTTAATGATAGCTTGATATAAATCGTGGGAAATAATAATTTAATTTAAATTCACTTGCAACCCTGCATAATATTCTAACAACCAGTGATATGGGAAAATGGAAAAAGAACAAATGTAAGCAAAAGAGTATTAATGTATTATCTCAATTAGTCCTGGTGCAAAATAAAATACAGTATTAGATCTCTTTCCCCCTCAGTATTAGATCTCTTTCCCCCTCCCAACTCTTCCTCATGGATATCAATCCATTTTTCCTCCAATTTGGCGAACTTTAGCCTGAAATATAAGTTTGGTATGTTTTAGAGTATGTAGATTGCAGCATGGATCCCGAAAATAGACCCAATTTTTTTCCCATTTGACCTTCCACTCTCTTCGGCATATCCACTGCACTCTAAGTGGGAGGTTGCTAGTTGTAACTTGTTTGGCTGTAAATGGCAACCCTTCAGCTCTCTTGGAAATCAACTATGGCAGGCTAGACCACCATTTTTGAGGAGATTCCTGCCAATCATTTGGGGTCTTAAGTAAATCGATGGGGTTATGGTGTTTGAATAAAGGAAAAAAAAAATCAAATAAGATCCAGAGTAAATTGAGAACCTCCAACAAAGTGTATAGGACAGAAAGAGATTTTTCTAAAGTAGAAATTTCAGCTATACTGATAGACTCGTATGCAGATGAGGAAACAGAATTTGGTCTCAAACCTACCTAGAAAAATGGCAAAGATATCTTAAAACTCACGTTTACCTCTTAGTGCCACCGACCATACCATGGCAAGTCATCTACCTCAAGATTTCGTGTACCCTGGGATGTAGCTGCGTAGCAGATGTAGGAGTTAGTAATATCAATGTCAATTCATTCATTAATAATGTAATTTGAAAGTAGTTGAGGCATATCACGCTACCAAAGTTGGCCGATTCATGAGCTTGAGATTTTACTTTCCCCGTCCTTCTCACCTGTGCAGTTGGTGTAGGATAGTGCCAATAATAATAGTTTATGATTCCAGCCTGGTAATATCATTGATCCCTTCAAAGAGTTCCTATTTATAGTAGCGGAAAGGTCCATATCACCATTAATTCGAGAGCAGGATAAACATTGAAATTCTAGTGAAGGTTAGGTGGAAAATTTATTAGAAACATGTCAGTGAATATCTGAGAAGATTTTTCTCCCAGTTGGTTGCGGCAGTAGGTGTAGCTATTTCTTTAAGTCCTTCATATCAATAATTGCCTTTGCTGTCAAGAGATCATATTTTGAGTCAGTATGTTAAGAGAATTATTCTTTAAGTAAAAATCTGGTTATTCTCTATTTGCATCAGTTAGGATGACCATCTTCTCTTTTGCAAACAATGATCAGTAGGAAAATCTCTCATGACTGCAAGCATTCTTAGTATTGTTATTCTGGAAATGTACCTCGAACTGGCATATAGATTGCTCGGTCCTTCAATGCCTATCAAATTAAACACAATCATTGAGATGAATTTTGTCACGAGCATCGATAGTGTATAACAATAACTATAATGTAGCCTGTGTAATTCGAGAATGAAAATAATTCCTAAACGGGCAGTGAAGAAGATAAAATTTACCACGCTTAGTGAAATGAAAATACTCTTGCCTCGAGCAATACGTGAATTTTCAACAAATTTATGGTGAAACAAAAGACCCCACCTAAGGCCTCACGTGGACCCATATGCGAAGCCTCTTTAGTTATCATGACATGACCTAAGTTAGATTATCCCTTCAATAAGGAAGGGGGGGAATATATTCCCATCTTAAGAGATTCTAACGAATTAAATAAAAATTCATATAAGGGAAGGTCTACTTTTAGTAGGAATTATTTAAAAGGAAAAATAAAATTAAGAGATAAATCAAAGCCCCTCTTATTTTGTGGTCCCCACACTTCCTCATTTAAAGGTAACTAATAATAAGTTAGATGCAAGGAATTAATATATGATTATTTGTATAGGCTATTTCTAAATTTTACATTTCTAGAAAATAAAGTAAAATTGCTTATTTTATATATAAAGGGTTAAGTGAATAAATGAGTTAATAGTAATTAAAAATAAATTTTAAATTTAAATTTAGACTAAATTATAAATATCTTAGTTATTTTCGTACTTACATTTTGTTAATGTAGATTTTAGCAATTAGGTCTAAGTGGTTAAAATGGGTAGAGCCAACAAAGATAAAATATGTTTCATCAATTAATCCATAGGATTAATAGTAAATCAAATTGATGATTTTTTTTATAAGTTTTTCTCATGTGAGAACTCATAGTATGGTGGTCTAACAAGGACATTAACTATTATGCAACGGTGAGTATCAACTCCCGGTTGGTAGTTAAGAGTCTTGTAAACCCTATGTTGGAGTCATCCCAAAATCATTTTCATTTCTTTACCCCCAACTCTCAAGCGACGTGTTGGTGACAATGTTGCACAAGCAACGTCACCCAATGCGCATTGCATGTACTATGCACATGTATGGTTGTTAAATGTGAGTATATTGTATTATTGTTCCAAAAAAAAAAATTATGTTTTCTAACAAAATTTTTGGGCATATGAGAAAGGAAAGAAATTCACATGAGATCACAAGTATTCATATTCAAGAGCAAGGAGAAGTTAATCAAGCATTCAAAAGTGAAGTCTTGGAGCAACATTTTAGTTATTTTTATAGGTCTTCAAGCTCATTTTGTCAACAAGATCAAGCATTGCCTTAAAGTAAGTCTTCATCTTCTGTATCATTCTACTTTCTTCCCTAAAAGAAAGATATATTAGGTTTGTGACTTATTAGGGTGATTTGAGATCCCAAAGTAGGTCTTCATCATTGTGCATGTTCATTTAGGAATCTTGTTCTACTTACCTTGAATAGGGTTCCTTTGCATTTTAAAATTTGCCTTAATCTTAAGACAAACTTGAGGTTAGGGATTACACACACACACTTTATGTTTCGGATCTATATTTTTCATCAAGGTTTAATTACCAAACTTGGGGTTTAGTGAGGCAAACCTATTCCTAAATTAAAAAATATTGTTTTCTTAAATTTTCCCATAGATAGATTTGAAAGGTTTAGAGTTACAGGGAAGAAGTGCAAGTTTCAGACTTAAATCTTAGATCCAAAATTTTCTAGAAAAGGCTACCAGGACCCATTCGCCCTTGGGCAAATAAGTCCCTATCAAACTTGTAGAAATAAATTTTTGTGATAGGTGCACAACATTTATCCCTTCCATATTTTCCAGAAACTTTGTTGGTTCCTTTAGTTTTATGCTTAATCTACCAAATCCAAGCTATAGATTGCATTTTGAAATTGATTTGTTATTTTTAATCTTTCTCCCCAAAGTGTTGTTTGACCTAGACCCCCATCCTGACACAAAAAGGAAATCTAAATATTCCTTCATAGAATTGATTCTCCTAAGGGTATTTAGTCAATTCTATATGGGGATATCATTTCCTAATGAAATTAGAGAAGAAGAACCCCTTTTCCCTCTTTGGATCCATCTTTCCATTCTAGAAACACTAGGTGGCTCTTATTTTTCTATGTTTCATATATATTATTGTGTGATAGGGGGACTTTGATAGAACTTTTCTTGTAACTTGGATTGCATTTTACATGGTTGTTGTTAAATTTCAAATATTTTTAATCCTTTTTTATTGGGGAAACATACTCACTTTATCTCTCTCATACAGAGCTAGGCTAGATGCATGTATTATTTTTATACATTTACTTAGCTAAATAAGATGATATTATCATTATTATTTTAATTTATAATAAATGCAATGCCTAATGTAGAGTTTACAATACTTTTGCATTTTATCATATAGTCTATAGTTGTATATCTTTGGCATGTTTCATATAATTTGTAGTTATATGTATATATATGGATTTTTTCATTTCTGCATGCATTGAGGCTACATATTTGTACAAGACAATATTTTTCACCTCTGAATTTTCTAAGGTATTATAGAAGATAGATTATGTACTTCATGCATACTTTGGGACTATAGTTTTAGAATCAATCGATAGTTAATTTATACACTTTATGCATATATTTTATAGAATATATGAGTGTCTAATTTTAATTTTATAAATGTTTCCATATATATATGTATATGTATATAAAATTATATAGAACTATATATATATCTATATCCATATTTATATGAAACATAGAAAAAGGTCGACCTTAAGTTTAATGTTAAGACCCTAGGGTCACTTTTTCCTTTTTCTAGAGGAAAATTTAGGATGCATACCAAAATGTTTTGTTGAAAAAGGGGAACCCTAATTCTAAATGCAATAGAACACTAGGATCAATTTCTTTTTTCAAGAGAACATTAGGATGCAAATGAACAAGGTACTTAGATTGACTTTCAACATCATAGGTGAGTCAATTAGACCTAGATCTACATCTTTTTGGGTGTTGGATATGAATTGAAATTCATTTTCGTTGATTAACCTAATTAGACTATGTTCCCTAATATAAAAATGCAATATTTGGACAATTGAGAAACTGTAACAGAAATTTACAAGTAAATTTGAGAAAGATAGAGCTCAGTGCACCTATCCTAAAAATTTGGAGGCCACTTGAATAGGAGGATAGAGCCACCTAAGGGCATCTATGTCCATGTAGGGATATTTTGGATCTTTTTTTGTAATCCTCTAATGCCAGATCTGAGCTTCCCAATTTTTCTTGTAAATTTATTGGATCACTATTGAATAATTTTGTAGATGAAATTTTATGGCTTGTCAAGGTGTAGGGTTTTGAATGCAACAATGTAAAATGGATCTTCAAGCTTCCTTCAATCTCCTCCAAGCCTTAAACCTACACATTCAAAGAGAGAGGAAGGGTTGTGCCATTTAGGGGCTTGCCTTAGTCAAATCCTATGTTAGTGTTTCCACTTCCACAATGGCAATGTCAATGATAGAAAAATAAATGATAGGAAGGAATGATGAATCAACAAAGTACTACAATTAACCACCATTCAATGGCTTCCTCGAAGGACTGAAGTCATACACATCACCTTAAGGCCTTGGATCTTCCTTGTTTGATTTGCTTGAATTTCTTGGATACCTACAAAGGGTTAGCCTTCACAAAATTGATTATAATATGAACATGCATAAACTCACATAGGATTTTCAACATGATTCTTGGATCTTGAATTGTTGCAACAAACCACTTAAATTATTCTCTTGACTTTCTTGATAATTCTTGATCATAAGTTTTTTCCCAATGGTTGCCAAATAGATTTCAAATAATGTAATAACTAGGTATTTATATGCGCATTTATTCAATTTCCCATAAATTAGATCCCAATAGCTTACATTGGTAACCTAAATTAAAAATGGTAAAATTTTGACACCAACATATTCAAATTTGGGACCAAGAAAAATAGGGGGACATTGTCGTCATAGGGCATCTCTATCCCAAGCCTATTTTTCAGAAAATAAGGTGTCAAGAACAAAGTACCAGATGAATGCATTTGTTTTTTGCTTGCAATTTATTGGTAATTGTTAAAAATAGGCCATGGAATGCATAATTTAGGAAATTAAGGAATCAATCAAGTCAAATAATTTGAGGGGAGAAAATCATAGTGTGAAATTGTCAAGGGTGACAAATTTTTATGCTAAATTTAGGGGTGCTGGCAAGAAGTTGAGTTCACTTTTTGGCCAAAAGTGGAAGTGTTTTCCCTGATTTTTTACAATTTGACACATTTGACCTTAAAATTTGAAGCACTTCAAGATGGAATCTTCAAA